>BTHU01000003.1:26954820-27234820 GCA_036184795.1 Tokudaia tokunoshimensis
GTGGTTGTGTGGTTGTGGTTGTGTGGTTGTGTGGTTGTGTGGTTGTGGTTGTGTGGTTGTGTGTGTGTGTGGACGTGTGTGTGCATGTGCACTTGCTTGTTTTCTTTTGTTTTGTTTGCTTCATATTGGTATTTTTTTCTTCCTGATTTTAATTTTGTTTTTACTTTGTTTTGACCTCCACTTTTTGTTTTTCTGTTGTTTTTCTTTTTGAGGAAAGAGAGAACATGACTTTGAGTGGGTGGGAAGTTGTGGAGGATTGTTGAGGTGATGGGGATTGTGAGGTGAAAAGGATATGATTAAAACACATTGTGTAAACATCTTTAATAAAAAAAATTTTAAAACAGAAAAGCCTCTCTAATGTCAATGATTTCAAAACTCTAAATAATGTCTGGCAAGAGAAAATATCCATCAATTCACTCAAGACTGGTTGGTTGGTTGGTTGGTTGGTTGGCTGGCTTTTCTTTGATATAGGGCCTCAGAATGTAGCCTAGGCTGACCTTGAATTTAAGAAACTCCTGCCTCAGGTCTTTGGTACTGAGATTATAGGTGTGCTCCACCTATCCTGCCCACTTCCTCACAATTCCCATGGACAATCTTTCTTCTATTAATTGGAAAAAAAGGCTTACTTAACCTGATTACATAGCCAGGCAGCTGAATGCTGTCTGAATGTCCTGTCCTCTCTTGTAACTGGCATCTTATGTCCTTTGCAGAACTATAATCAGCAATCTAGCATGGCTCTCAAAGCAATCCAAACAGGGATGGGCGTGATGGTGCACACCTGAGGCTCCAACACTCAGGAGCCAGAAGCTAGAGTAGAGGGAGAGAGAAAGAAGGGAGGGGGGCTCAATCCAAGCTACCTTCTGGCCCTTGTGCTGACCTTTGACCTTGTTCCTTTACCTTCTGCATGGCCTCCTGCTGGTTCTTGGCATTTCTTGAGCACACTAATATAACATCCTACAGTAACACTTAGTCTTTAGCTTGCTCTTATTCCTTTAAAATGCTTGAAACTAGGAAGTGATATTTACTCCTCAGTTTCCCAGCTAACTGGATCTCAGCTCTATGTGAGTGGAAATGAAGTTCAGGAGAGAGTAAGAGAGCAGAGACAGTGTTGATCAATAGTGTTGAATAAATGGATAAATGCCTAAAATTACACACATTTTTTTTTCATCAACACAAGATTTCTTTAAGGAGAAGTGGAGGGAGAAAATACCACAGAGTGGTGGTCCTGGCCTGGTCCTTGCTATATAGAGCAGGCTAACCTTAAATCTGATGAAATCCATGAACATCTGGGTCTCCTGCCTCTCTAATCATCCCCCACATGCTGATATTATTGACAAATAACATAACCTTGGGCACAGGTGGCAATCAAGTCTCAGAAATAGGAATAAAAAATATTCTGAGGCAATATTTAAGAATCAGAGATGCTTCTATCATGTGAATATATATTTATATCTTAACTTGGTTAGGTATTTTTTTGAGATTTATTTATCTTATTTTATTTATATGAATACATTGTAGCTGTCAGTCACACCAGAAGAGGACATCAGATCCCATTATAGATGGTTGTGAGCTACCATGTGGTTGCTGGGAATTGAACTCAGGACCTCTGGAAGAGCAGTCAGTGCTCTTAACCATTGAGCCATCTTCTCCAGCCTGGGTGGTTTTGTTTTTAATTTAACATTTCTTTTTCTATTTTCTTGCTTTATTTATTCTTTTTGGTTGTAGTGGGTTAGATAGGCCATTTTCATGCATGTATAATATACTTTGAGTGTGTTCCCTGCAGACCCCACTGTCCTCCTTCTTGCCCTTCCCATTGGTCCCATTTGCTCCCCATTTTGCTTTTACTTTCATATTGTCAGTCCATATGTGACACTAAGCATCTACAATATCTAGGATCCATACATGAGACAGAACATGTGGCATGTCTGTGTGAGACTGACTTGACTCACTTGCAATGATCATCTCCCATGTTCATGCAAATAACATAACTTTATTCTACTTTATGGCTAAAAATATCCATTGTGCATATAAACCACTCACTGGGTAAAGGCATCTACCCCAAGACTGACAACCTGAGTTCCATACCCAGGTGGACAGAGAGAGCTTTCATAAGATTCTCCCCAGTCCCAGCTAGCTTTCTGTCTCATGGCTGTAGATCAAAATGTGAGCTCTCGATTGTTCCTGCCATCACGGATCCTGACCTTCTGAAACCATGAGTGAGAGTAAATGCTTTCTTTGGTAAGTTGCCCTGGTCATCGTGTCTTATCACAGCAGTAGAAAAGTAATCCAGGCACTTTTGCAAAATGAAATCCAAATAAAATGTAACAACATGTCATTAGCAAGGTCTCAGTTGGTTGTTAGGGCTTCCTTCTGTGATGCTTAAAAAATGATGTTTGTTGGTCTGGGTTTCTATACTAGAGCGTGAGTCTGGGGCCTCATGACTTGTAGGCTGGACCATGGTTCTTCACTTCACTGAGCTGCCACCTCAGGCCTCATTTCACTTTTCATTCTGAGTTAGTGTCCCAAAAAGTTGCCCAGGCTAAACCATTGTTGAATTTGAATTCAACAACAATTCCACCTCAGCCTCCAAAGTGCTAGGACTACAGGGGTGTGCCTCATGCCAGGCTTTCATGTCTGGCTTTACTAGTCACCTTAAAAATCAGAAGTCTGGAGGCAGAGGCAGGCGGATTTCTGAGTTCGAGGCCAGCCTGGTCTACAGAGCGAGTTCCAGGACAGCCAGGGCTACACAGAGAAACCCTGTCTCGGAAAAAAAAAAAACAACAAAAAAAAAATCAGAAGTCAGGTATCATGGTAGACACCTATAATCCCAAGAATTAAGAGATGGAGGCAGGACAACCAAGAATTCAAGGACATCTTCAGCTAAATAGTGAGTTCAAAGCCACTCTAAACTTCATGATACTTTGTCTCAAACAAAAGCAAATGAAAAAAAGAAAAAAAAACCAACCTTAGAAAGACAGGTAGAGCTTTTAGCTCATGTCTTTTATCCTAGACACTGAGGAGGATGAGGCAAGAGATGGGGTGAAACCAAGTTCAAAAACCCAGTCAGGACAATTCAGTGACATCTGGTCTCAACTGAAGAGTTAAAACAGACCTGGGATAGGATTCAGTAATAGGATACTTGGGTAGCATATATGTAGGTTCTATGTCAATACCATAAAACAAACAACAACAATAATAACAGGCATAGTAAACAAATAGTTTTAAAAACTAGAGCAGCCGATATTTGGGGACATGGTAGTATATGCCTGTAATCCTAGCAACTAAAAGGAGAGAGAGAATCAACGGCGAACTGAAGAGCAATGGAGGTCAATGCACTGACCTTAGCTTCCTGGGATGAGGACATTCCCACTCTAAAGAATTAAAATGATCTTTGGGGAATCAATGTGACAATCATCACATGACTGTGTCATGGATTTGAGAGTCCAGGAGACACAATGGAAACAAACTCTGTTTTCGAGTCTAAGTTCCACGTGTCTTGAGCCCTCTGTGTTTTGCACTCATTGGCAGTTGTTCCCAGCACCGTGACACTACAGATGCAGCCAGTTTCAGTGTGGCTAACCTCACACTTAGATAGTGAAAATAAGACAGGGAGTGGGAAAGCAACTTTTAAACTGTAGTTGTTTGTTTGTATCTGATACTCCAGCTGATCTCCTAAGGAGAATTCCGATTCAAGGACTATCAGTAAGAAAACTGCAAAAGACTTATGCCAAGTCTCAGCCTCTTAGTATTGGCCTGAAAGTGCAGATTGTCACAGAGCAACAGACTCTATCACACAGGACATTAATTGTGCTTCATACATAATAACCCTGTTTTTGCTCAATAGGAAACATCAGCATATAGTGTTGAGATGAACTCGTTAAATACTTTCCCAAGAAATGTACCCTTGATGCTCCTACAAGTCATTTTCTCTTTCCAGAATGAGTACTGTGAGCTACCCCACATGTTCTGAGTTGATTTTTCAAATATCTCTTAGCCAATCATTAGGCAAATTTCACCTATAAAAATGCAGTATCCAAGACTTTCAGGTCAGTCTTCCTCAGTAACACATAGTGAGCATGAAGAAGAATCATTTTAACCAAGAAGGAAATCGTGGCTCAGAAGCATTGAAGATTGGAAGGTAAGGAAAATAGATATATTACTTTCTATTGGCAGCCACGGGGTACTAATCGCTGTATGCACTCCAAACAGGGATAATCAGGTCAAGAGAAATGTATTCCATGTTTTCTAAATTATAAATTGAGATGAGATTTTTAAAAATAATTCTATAAAGTCAAATTTAAGTGCTATATGTGTAACTATAGTTACTAAGTTTGATAATTTTCCCAAAAATTTGAAAGCTATCTAGAAGGTTTCAGAGTACAGATAACAATAAGTTTAAAACAAAAATGGTTTGAAAACAGTTTCTTGATTAGAATTGTCTCTGATCTCAGTACATGGAGTTGGAGTCCAGGTCCTATGGCCATCATCACTGAGAAAGGGGTGAAAGTTTCAGGGAAGAAAGGAACAATAGTACCATTATACTCATGGACTTCTCCATCAGAGTCATACCAGAGTCTTTCCCTTCATTACTAGATCTACAGGAATAGAGGAAAGTATAACAGGGATGCTCATGTGCCTGTCAACACACATTTGGAGAAGCATGAAAACCAGCCCTCCAGGTCTTCTATTAGACAACCAATGTTTTTATTACCCATGTCACCCCCTTGTCAATGCTCTGATGAGGATAAATATGTGTGCATTGTTGGAGACTATGGGATGGATGGTGTTCTTGGTCTGAAGAAGTCATAGTTAACTGGTCAAGCCTTTTTGGTATCTTCTGTCCAAGTATTTCTGTGGAATTCTGAGAAGTTGCATCTTCCTACAGTTAAGCAAAGCAGGCTCTAGAATTGTCTATTCCTTCAGGTTCCATTTGAGATCCCTAAGTATCAGGTCAAAGGTGCCAGCTATGCTCAGAAACTTCCCACCAGGGAATCTGTGCAACAGTTATCATCAGTCTGAAGCTCTTTGATGGCAGAAAACAGTTCTTATCTGCATTTTATGCTCAAAGAGTGTGACTAAATATATCCTGACTCAGCATTGCTGCAAGACCCTCATATATTCTCGTTGCATGGACACAAATGGCCCCTTAAGGGACACAGGGAAGCAGATGCTTTTCTACACCAGTCACCTTCAAAAACTGAAGTCCTAATGGCATCAGCTCATCCTACCTTAATCCACCCTTCAAGTTTCCATAAAGTCAAGTCCCACAAGGACATTTCTTTAATGGGCTAAGATAACAATGCCTTCTGTCCAACCCTTAGCCTAGGTTATGGTCCCCTCCCCAAGTCAATGAATAACCTGACAGAAGAGCTTTTGCAAGGCAGATTCTTCAGCAAGTCATCCAGCCCAAAACATTTGTCACAGTTATAAGTGTTTCTTTTAAAAATGTCCACCTGCCTGGAATGAATCATGACACTCCCACCCTGTCTTTCCTTATTCTCCTGCTCATTAACCAAATGTTTTTTCTTAACATCTATGAGACTCTTGAAGGGAAGCTGATTTAAGTAATTTGCAATGGCTTCTCTGACTGAAGCTCATTCTGCACCAATAAGGTGATGAGAGGAGTATGAGAGGAGCCCTTGTAACCACAATGTTACCACAACTTAGCCACATCATAGAGCCATGCCCCTTTAACTACAATATTACCATGAATTAGACACATTGTAGAGTCCATGCCATATGCCCTATACACAATACAATGTTACCATGACTTAGCCACATGGGAGAGCCCATGCCCCTTTAACTACAATGTTATCACAACTTAGCCACATGGTAGAGCCATGTTATATGCCCTACATATGACACATATCAGTGGCTTTCTCCAAGGCAGTACTCCACCAGGAAGTTACAGGAGTGGGGAAGCAGTCCCCCTTACAGTGGCTTTTATTCAGTCTTCTGGGATGGCTGTTCCCTGGGGATTGACACTATGTGTCTCCATCGAATGGAGTGACCTGTAACAGCTCCATAGAGGACTGAAATGCTATCTATCTGTGCTTACTCTTGGTCTGAAAAGGACAGAGACTTATTATATTTATTATAAGCCTTGGACAGTATAGCTGGGTAGATTCTCAGTTAATCTAACCGGACAATACTGACCTGACCTGACCTACAGCCTGCCCTGGGGCCTGTTACCTGTCCACCTTAGTCGCATTCTGGCACCTGCTTCTTCATCTGTCTCCCTCTCCCTCTCCCTCTCCCTCTCCCTCTGGGCATAGAAGTCCTGTTTCTTCCTCTCTTGTCCAGCTATAGACAGTTCAGCTCTTTATTTGACCAATCAGAAGATGATGGAGCTCAATGTTTTACAAAATACTAAGTCTAGAGACATGCTTCACAATAATGACAATACTAAAGTCCAGACTGCAACCCATCTCTGAGTATAGAAACCAGCATTTGAATACACAGTGTACAAAAACATCCTCCAACCATGGACAGCTCAAACACGTTCTCCTACTCTGTATCCCTCCCCTCAAACTGACAACCATCTTAGTGACTTTGGGACTAGTGGACAGATCTCCATGTAAACTAGGGCCAATTTTAAGACTCAGTCTACCCTTCTCTTATTTCATTATATTTGTAGGGGGATCAGAATGGTTCAGTGGGTGAAGGTATTTGCTGTCAAGTCTGATGACCTGTGTTCAAGGCATGGAATCCATATAAGAGAAGGGGAGAACCACCCCAGAAAGCTGCCCTGTGACTTCCACACCCAGTGACACAGCATGAGTGTACACGTGGTGGTACACATATGTGAACACACAAATAAATGAACGGTTTTGAAATGATTTTTAACAAAGCTGACAGGAGACCCACCTGGTAACGGTACTTGCTGCCTAAAGACCCCAGTGCAATCCCTAATAGGAGTGTTCTGGCAGGAGGAGAGAACTGACTCTTCAATTTATCCTCTGACCTCTGCAAGTGTGCCATCACATGGGTAGCACACATACACAGACACACACATACACACAAATTTAAAACTGTTTTAAAAGATAGTAATAAACAGTTATATATTTGACTTCTTTTCTTATTAGTTTAGAATTTCTTAAATATCGGTAAAACCCACTGCCCCTGTAATTAGAGCTGTCACTAAATCCCTTGGCCCTTTGGGCTTTTGTAACTGATTGTAGTTTCAGTGACTACTCTGTAAAAATTTGTGGCCATGTAATCACCCAGGAATCAATGTTCCTCCCACAACCCCTTCATTCTTTTACTTCCCAGACCATACGTCCATCAGTGAGCCAGGTCTCTTAGACAAAATTCCACTTAATGGATACTGACTCCATTAGAAAAAGTAACCACTTCCCCCACCTACTCTCATAACCACAACCAGCAGATGCTTTGGGGAACCTTAAAAGATGTAAGGAAAACACACACACACACACACACACACACATACACACTTCCTAGCAAGCAAGCAATGCTGTAGCAATGGATGCCAGTCTGATGTCCTTGAATTCAATCCAGGAAGACAATCAGAATCCACAGGTTGAAAGCTCAGTCTTACAGCTTCTGCCTTCTTTTAGAGCTAGTCATAATCCCCAGAGTGCTTTACCTGTGTTTCTGAACTACTGACCATAAACAAGACCCCTTCCTCAGGTCTGATTACCATGTAAGAGTGTCTCACAGAACTCAGGGAAGCACTGACTCAGATGGTCCTATGTATTACAGAGGACATGGCAAAGGATGGAGAGTCACTGCCTGCATGATGGCATGAGGGGTACCTTGGTGGGCCCTGTCAATCAAACCATGCGACAGGCCAAATATGAAAGGGAGTTTATTTGAGAACTGGAGGATGGGTTGAGGCAGAGGAGAGAGGGGGAGAGAGAAGGACAGAGAAAGAGAGGAGAGAGGAAGAGAGGAAGAAGGGAAGAGGCTGGCCTGGCCAGGACTGGTGGGGAAGAGAGTGGGGAGGAAGAGAGAAGAGGGAGAGGCAGAGGGGGACAGAGGGAGGGAGGGAGGGAGGGAGGGAGAGAGAGAGAGAGAGAGAGAGAGAGAGAGAGAGAGAGAGAGAGAGAGAGAGAGAGAGAGAGAGAGAGAGCTGAACTGTCCTTTTTATAGTGAGCCAGGCTCAGACCTGGTTGTTGCTAGGTAACTGTTGGGTGGAGCCTAGAGGAAATGCTAACAGAGGCTCCGCCTCTTTCCACGTGGCACTTCAGGTACCTGCAGGTGTTCAGCAATCCAGATGCCCACACATGCTATAGTAACATCAGTGCCACCGTGTGAAACTGCTCCCTTCCTTTGAGATGAAAATGCCTAAAGACAGGAGAACACATTTGACTGCTGAATAAAGACAAAATGGTTGATCATTTACACACAGATCATGAATGACTAGTTTGGCCAATACTGGATTAGTTCCTGCACCTCCATGCTTCAGGCAGAACAAGTCCACCTATGCCCTGTGTTTCAATGATCTTCTCTCCACATATATGCTGCAAAGTCACCACCTACCACAGGAGACCTGGTACTTACCTGGCCCTGTGTGGCATGGCCTGTTTGGCCTCAGTCGGTTGTGCTTACTGTAAGTTCAGGTCTTATCCTGTTTTGCCTTTGGGCTTCCCATATGGCATTTCCTCCTGTGAGAACAAGGTTCCTTCCCTTTTGTGTCCCGAGAACAAGGTTCCTTCCCTTTTGTGTCCCGAGAACAAGGTTCCTTCCCTTTTGTGTCCCGTTTGACTGGCCTACTTCTATTTATTTTTCTAAGGACAGATAATCCTAGTTTTCTCAAGGAACTCTTAGGTTGACTCATAACCTAAGTTACACCCTTCTCTTCCATACCCCAACAGCCAATAAAGGTCTCCCTTATAGCTTTTCTCATAATCATAATTAAGTTTCAATGTGAGGATTTACTTTTAGTTCCACGGGAACAAAATAACTGCAGGACTTAAGATTTTTGTCAAATAAATGGATGTAATTCTTCACCAACTGGGCAAGCTGAAGGACTTCATGCTGGAGACAGCTTTGCCCCTCTTACTGCTTCCCGCACACCTGGAGTTAGTCTCCTTTCAACTCTCTCCCTTACACATCAATACCAATTTCTCCCTTCGTTGGTCGCCCAATAATGTCAACAAAGAGGACATTTTAGTTTTGTGGCAAACCGTTCCCATGAGGAAATTTTTAGAGAATACAATTTCTCAATTAATTATTTTTTCTTTGGGTATTTGAGACAGGACTTCATAATGCTACTAGACTGACCTCAAACCATTGGGATTGTAAGACAGAATTACCATGCTTAGCTCCAACTTGGTATTTCTGAAGGATCGATCAAGGGACTCAGTGCAGAGTGCTTATACCCTGCCATACATAAACCTGGATGTCAGGTTGGTTCAGCCGGCTGCAGGCTCTTTGATTGCAAGAGTTTATTTATTTTCTCTGAGTCTTTACTTGTCTTCCCACTGAAGATAATAACACAAATCTGACGGGGTCTTCTGACAGTATAAAAATAATGAATGCTTTGTCCCTGGCACAAATCAGGCAAGTAATACTTTTATGATTATTCTTATATCATGAAATTGTCGCTGCTATAGAGAGCTTGTCAGAAATCACAGCCACCCTGCACATCACCTGGACAGCATCTTTTAGAGACTATAAAAAGGAGTGGCTGTAGAGGAGGGATCTGCACGGTGAGTGACCTCAGCCTGTGCTGGAAAACCATATGATCTACACTAACCAGGACCAGGGGTTTTCAACAGTTCCCTCTGTGCTTAGAATTAACTTCACAAAATTACCTGAAGCTTAAAATCGTCGAGAAAACTTCACAGTGAGCAGAGCAGTCCGGTTTCTTCGTCCTGTTCCCAGTGTCGCCAGCAGAGTGAGTGAGTTTTCCCCTCCCCTCTGAGGAACAAAACTGAGAGCCCTGGGGCTGGAGAGATGGTGCAGTGGTTAAGACCACTGTCTATTTTACAGAGAACTCGGGTTCAGTTCCCACCACCCACATGGCAGCTCATAACTTCATCACTCTAGTACAGAAGATCTGACACCCTCATACAGACATACATCCAAGCAAAACACTAATGCATATTTAAAAATATATAAAAATAAATAAATCATTAAAAAAAACCCTGAAAGCCTAGGCTGTACTACACAAGTCCCCTGCACCTTCATCCACAGGCTGCACCTATAGACTCTACCTTTCCAAGGTTGATAATGTCAATAAATTATCTTTTCTTTCCTCTCAACCATCCACCTTAATTTGCTCTCTCTCCTACGGGCATTAAACTATATTCAAGCCATTTCTTATTTTAAAAATTAAACCCACTTTTCACATCCCTCTTGGCTGCTCTGTGTCCCTCATCCGCTCCTCTGTAAGCCTTCTTTAAACAGTTGTCCCCACAACCTCACTTCCTGCTTGGCTTTCTGGGATCAAGTCTCTCCTACTGAAATTCACTTGGCTGGAGATCACAGGACTGTCCACCTGTGTATCTGAGGACAGTTCTTGTCACCAGTGTCTTGTGACAGCTTGATGGCTGCTGGCTTGCTGGCTAGGTTTTATTCTCCCTCCAGAAGCTGTTAATCTATTCCTTAACCCTGCCCCCTTGGCAACAAGGACCTCCCGCCGGCTCCGCCCGCCCCTGCCCGGCCCCTCCCGCCCCGCCCCCAGCGCTCTTTCTCTGCCACCAGGTTGGAGCTTCATTTTCCCCTCTCCTTACTGATAAGGCTGGTTTCATCAAGCCTTACCTTTGTCCAGATGATTCACAGATTCAAAGCCCTACTCCAAGTCTTCCTTCTGAGTGTCTGACTCGGATAAACAACCACCCCAGAGAACGTGCACACAGCAGCTCCTCACGTTATTCAGGTGCCTCAGAATAACTTGTTTACCGCTGAGATTTTCTCCCACAAACTGTCAAGTGCCCGTTCCCAAGAGCACCCCTGCCCCCGTTATCTTTAGGTCTAGGAACAATCACCAAACATCCCATAGGCCAGGTGGAAGCTGTGACAGGCATCCTTGGCTGTGCCCAGCCCCATACCGCTGGAAACCCTTCACCATGGTTTAAATCAACACTCATAGTATCAACACTCACAGCAAAGTGCTACATCCTGCCCTCTTCGCCCCCACCCCCCCCACCCCGACTTCCTGCTCCACATCTTCTATTTCTGGAACACCTCTGGCTTGACCCACTTTTCTCCTCCCTGTGGTCTAATCTCTAACCCCGACCACTTGGTTTTACCCAAGTGATGAGTCACTTTTCTCACTGTTGTGACAAGATAACCTGACAATGGCAGTTTAAGAAAGGAAGGGATAGCAGGCCGTGGTGGTGGTGCACACCTTTAATCCCAGAATTCTAGAGGCGGAGGCAGAGGCAGAGGCAGGCAGATCTCTCTGTGAGTTTGATGTCAGCCTAGTCTTCAGAGTGAGTTACAGGAAAGCCAGGCAGTGAGAGTCTACCTCAAAGAAGGGGAGGGAGGGAGGAAGGGAGGGAGGGAGGGAGGGAAGGAGGGAAGGAGGGAGGGAGGGAGGGAGAGATCATTTTGTCTCACAGTCCAAGGGTACTGTCCAGCACAGTGGGGAAGTCAGAGAAACAAGAGAGAGAAGCTGGGCAGTGGTGGTGCGTGCCTTTAATCCCAGCACTCAGGAGGCAGAGGAGGCAGATTTCTGAGTTCGAGGCCAGACTGTTCTACAGAGTGAGTTCCAGTACAGCCAGGGCTACATAGAGAAACCCAGTCTCGAAAAACCCACAACTGCTGTTCATCTTTCTTCTTCCTTTTTTTTTTTTAAATTTTTTTAAGATTTATATATCTATTATATGTAAGTAGACAGTACCTGAAGAAGGCATCAGATCTCATTATGGGTGGTTGCAAGCCACCATGTGGTTGCTGGGATTTGAACTCAGGACCTCCAGAAGAGCAGTCAGTGCTGTTAACCACTGAGCCATCTCTCTAACCCTTTCTTCTTCCTTTTTATTCAGTCCAGAACCCTAACACATGGAATGTGACTACCCATATTTGGAGTGAATCTTCCCACCCCTATTAATCCAATTTAAAACTCCTTCTTAGACATTTCCAGAGGTTCATCTCCTAGATGACTCTAGATGTGCCCAGGTAAGGATCAATCTTAATTATCTCAATGGTTTCCACTTCCCACCTTGCTGACACAGCCTCTTCCTTGTTTCTGTTTCAGCATCTGTTACCCCAGCCTAGCCTGCCATGAACTTCCAGGCAATTCCCCTGTCTCCAAGGATAACTAGAGTTACAGATGTATGCCACTGCCTTGGCTATTCACATGGCTTCTGGTGACGGAACTTAGATGGCCAGGGTCACACAGCTAGCCCTTCCATCCACTGAACCGTCTTCTTCCCAGCCCTGTTCTTCTGTCTTCCCAGTCCCCACACTGTCTCACTGGAGCTACAGAGACATTTCCAAATCTGCTTATCTGGATGCTTTCTTCTACTCTAAAATCCATTGCTATTGTTTTGCTCCCCCTCCCTTTATTTGCCTATGTATACACGTTTATATGGGGAGGGCACACATATGTGTACACGTCCTCCCTCACACCACTTACGCTGCTTTGCACTAGCCCCTCTGCACGCCTGTTTTCCCACTTGTTCATAAAATCTATGCAGGCAAAGGGACCCAGCTTATTCACCATGGTGCACCCGAGTCAAAGAATCAATGTGTAGAATACCAACAGCCAAATCCGGACACTGTATTGCCTGCTGTTTAACCCTAAATGAGCTAGTTAATCTTTCTGACACATCCCTGCTTGCATTAAATACATGTCTCCTCGTGCTAAGTAATACAATTCAGTAAGCTAGGGATCAAAAAACAGTCTTCCTTTAAAGATTACTGCAGAGGGAAGGAGCACCGCTCAGTAGTAGAGCTCTCGCCCAGCACACTGAAAAAGAAAAGTCTTTATGGTACTTTGTTAATAGCAGAGTCTAGGGCAGTCCTGAATTGTCACTGGCCTGCAGAAGACTGAATGTGACTCTTCGAAAAGTGTGCTTTTATCAGTTCTCTCCTTTAAAAAAAAAAGTTATATTTTTCGAGTGTGTGTGTGTGTGTGTGTGTGTGTGTACACTCTAGGGCATGCTATGGCATACCTGTGGAAGCCAAAGGATTACTTGTGGGAGTTGATCCTCTTTTCCCATTTGGATCTCAGGGATCAACTTTCTGCCATCAGGCTTGGCAGCTTTGCCCACAGGGCCATCTCACCAGTCCTCACAACATAAACTAAAATGCAGGTCAACAAGATAGCTGAGCAGACAAAGGTGCTTTCCATCCAGAGGGCTTCCACAAATGGGTGGAAGGACAGGACCAAGCCCACAAAGTTGTCCTTTGACCTCTGCACCCACACACTCACACACACATCGTCTATACACATGACAATGTAATAAAACATGGAACACTTTGTAATGTTGCATTTAATCATTGAACATGAGCCATGTGTATCATCTCTGCAATATTCTAATTTTAGTAAATGTGTGGCCAAAGAGAACTCTTTTGTTGGTTTGGGGCTTTATTATTTATTACAGTTTATTTATAGTGGGGTTGGTGCACATGCTATGGTGCATGTGCAGACATCAGAGGACAACATGTAGGAGTCCATTCTAGTGTGTGGTCCTGGGCGCTTGATCTCAAGTGTTCAGTCTAGCAACAGCTAAGCACCTTTATCCAAAGCCATCTTTCTGGCACTGTTAGGTTTTAGAGGCTCACTATGTAGACCAGGTTGTCCTCAAACATATCACATTGTTCAAGCCAACCTTAAACTTGCAGCAATTCTTCTTGGTCTGTCTCCTATAAGCTGGGGTTACAGATGTGCAATACCATTTTCTGAATTTTTCTGAGGCAAGGTATCACAGCCTAGGCTGGCCTGACACATACACTGAAGCTCAGGCTGGTCTCAAACACACAATGCTCTGACTTGACCCCCAGAATTCTGGCATTACAGGTATGCATTACCTCATGTGGTTTTTAAATAGCTGTGTTTTTTTAAAAAAGTTGCCTGTACCTTTAAGAGTCAACCTCACCCACCCACACACCCCCAAAATGATAACTTCACATTTTCCAAGACTTTCAATCTAGATAGACTTTTCTAGTTCTTGCTTTCTGGTAGAGAGTGGCTTCAGGCATTCCCTGGATGTAAGTGGTTCAGGAAAGTTTACTTCATTAATATCTACTCTCTGTTACAATACACCATCAGGGTCTAGCGAGAAGGCTCAGCTGGTGAAGCTCTTGCCAAGCAAACATCATCACCTGAGCTCAATCACCAGCACACAGAATGAAAAAACTGACTCCCAAAGTTGCCGTCTGACCTCCACACAAATGCTGGCAATCACCTTCCCATGTATACCTGTGTGAATAGCTATCACACACAGACAAGAATAAGAACAAGAATAAGAATGTTTGTAGAATGTATACACTCGGGCATGGGTTACAGCAGCTGTCTAAAGTTCATGAGGCCCTGTTTTTGCCTCTCTGTACCACAGAAGTATATCAACTCAAGCGAGATGAGTGCATCATTACCAGGCTACTAGCATGTACCTGGTGACCGCAAGTCATGAAAACACAGCCTTCTGCAACAGTTCCTGCCTTACATGTCCCTGTCCAGCCTTAGTAAGACCACCGACTAGAAGATGGGGAGAACAGGAAACATTCTCAGGGCCTTGTCACATCCTCCCTTAAGAGACAAATATGTCTCTTTCACCTCACAGCCTTCTGGGAGGGACTCCTGATTTGTGACCAGTGTTTAGATATAATTCACAACAACTGTTGTGAAATGCAAGACCATAGGCTGTCCATCATGCCAATTAATAATAATATCATGATCTAAGATATAAAATGAGAGGCCAGGCTTGGTGTCATACACCTCAAATCCCAGCAGAGGCAGACAGATCTCTGGGTTTAAGGCTAACCTGGGATATATAGAAAACCCATATATATATATATATATATATATATATATATATATATATGAATATGAGAGAGAGAGAAAGAGAGAGGAAACAAATCGTGGTGCCAGCTTTGGAGGAAACTACTGACTTCTCATACACCCATGGGTTCTGAGCTGGCAGTGAGTCAGATCTCATTAGATTTTCTACACACTTGTCTAGAAAATTTGCAAACACTGTAGAGGGCATGAAGAAAATCAGATATCAAATAATACTACCCTGCTTCATTTCAATTTTTATGTCTCTCCAGTTAGGAGTATCTGTAGGAAAGGAAATAATTTAACTAAGAGAGGCCTAAACTAGTCTTGCTCAGTTGTTTTGGAGACTGGGCCTCACTGGTACAGTCCGGGTTGACCTGGAACTCATTGTGAACTCAAAATGGCCTCATACTGAAAATCCTCTTACTTTAGCTTCCCAAGATCTGGGACTAGAGAAAGAAGCCATCGTGTCTGGCTACTAAGTGCCTTTATTTATTACATACGCACAGATAAGTGGTCCCAGTGGTTTTGGAAGTGCTTATATATCTGACTTCTGCAGATCTGCTGAAAGCCCTTGTTAGCCTTCACCCCAGAGCTAATCCATGAGCTTCTCCTCAGGACCTCCAGAATTGGAGTCCAGGAACCTGCTTACACAGTTCTTCCCAAAGCTCCCTAGGTGGTTCTGATTGTTTTTCCAATTGGCATCATTTTGAGTGTATCTCCAAGGACCCATGCCTCCCTAACAAGTTCAGCAGAGGGCGCTCTTTCCATCTTCCAATTTCCGTGCTAGGCGGAATGACTATTAGGTCACTTCTGAAAGTCAGGAGCAGGTCAGAAAGGCAATTTCACCCCTTTTGGTCATCAATAAAGCTAAATTAACATCTTACTTTTTATTTGTGTGTTTATACCACACAGAGGGGTTGGGGGGTGGGGGATATGCCTGGAAATTGTAAGCCTCTAAATCCTTGAGCCACCTCTCCACACCATAAAAGGTATTTCAATCACTTTCCCTCTTATGCAAGATGATTATGTCTTACCATCTTCCCAAAGAACTGAGTCCAAAGTACAGCATTCAATGATCTATGCTCATCAGAAGAGGTGAGAATCCAGGCATGATGGTATATGTCAGTTACCCTAGCATGTGCCAGACTGAAGCAAGATCACAAGTTCAAGACCAGCCTAGGGCACTCCTATCTAAGACTGTCATCAAGCTAAGTAAAATCAAGCAGAAAGAAGACAAGATAAATCAAAAGAAAGGACAACAAGGTCTACGGGGGGAGGGGCTATGAAAGAGAAGCAAGGTAGGAAAGTGACCCAGGTTTCCACTGCCCAGAAGCTCCAGGAAGAGGCTGGTGGCTCATGCCCACAAGGGCAGTCCTCACTTCAAGGTGTCTGTTACTAGGACAAAGACTGTGAAGATACTTGAATAAAAAAAGCCAAATTCTGCCAAGTAGGGCAGGAAATATAAGGAAAGAAAAATGAAGGAGTAATAATCTCGAACACCATATTGCATTAAAACCTGCTAAAATGAAGGAGGGTAAGATTGACTCATTATTTGTTTTTTACATCTTAGTTTCTTTTATTTAGTTTTTAAGCAAAAAAGCAGGCATAAAAATACAATTACATTACTACAAAGATGCAACAAAAGAAAAAATAAATCAAGTGGGGATGATTTTTTTTTTTTTTGGTTGGGGGAAGAGGCTGGTCCAAGATGACTCTCTAAATCATGCAGTTTATAACTTATTCCAGTTTCAAACAATAGTCACCACAGGGAAGGGAACAAGGTGAGGTCCCAGGGAACAACACTCAGCACTGTCACATGGTGCTTGTCAAAGTGCTTTAACATTGGCTGTGGCACCTCCACGAGCTAGGGGAGCTGAAGTCATCTTCAGACAGAAAAAGAGAATCAGTAGCAGTCAAGGGCCTGTGATTGACTCACTATTACCAGTAATACTGAAAACATGGTTTACCTGTTTCTAGATGTGGTGGTAAATAGTTGTTACCCAAGTACTCAAGAGAAAGAGGCCGGAGGATAGCAATACGTTCACAATTTTAAGACCAGCCTGGTCTATGTGGTGTGTTCAAAGTCCACTTGTGCTTCACAGTAGCACCCTGTCCAACAAAGCAAAGTCGGGTGTAGGAGTACACATCTTTGATCCCAACAGCTGGGAGGCAGATGCAGGTGGATCTCGATGAATCTGAGATCTACGTAGCGAATTCCAGGACAGCCAGACCTACATAGCTACATGGGGGGGGGGGGGGGAGACAGGCATTGTGATCATGCTTATAATCCTAGCACTTGGAAGGTAGAGGGAGGGGCTCAGAAGTTCAAAGCCAGCTAGGGCTACATAAACATTCCAAAGCCATTTTTCTTACATGAAATCATAAAAATAAAAAAGTTCTGAAAATTACAGGAGATTGATATCAGCAACACATTTACAATATTTCTGGAGAGTTTTCATGATATTTGTCCAAATAATAATCTTAATGGTCTCTTCATACTACCTCCAGTAATGTTTTAATAGGATTGCAATAAGGAAATATCTCACTAGTCCATACATAAACCAGGTCAAACAAGGTCAGGACAAATTAAGTACAGGTCATAGTAAGAAAAGAGACTATCTGGGCTCTCATATTGTGATCTCTGGTTTTAGAAAAACAGTGTTTTGTATCATCATTGATAATTCATTCACATTACCAGGCTAAGGGGCTATGTGCAAATGTTTTTATCTATTGGTAATGTCTTCTCATTAGCATTCTATCTATCTCTCTACCTCCCTTTGATAGGAAGAACAGCCAAGCTGCTTCCTAGCAAAAGTGCTGTGCTCCCTGACCATCAATTGTCTTTCAAGATTGCTGAAACCCTCTATCATGTTATATACACTTCAGGGAAAAAAAATGTTTTCAGAGCTATGAAATGACACGGTAGGATTTAATGTTTCTGTGAAATCTCTGTAATTCTTTCAAAGCTGTAGGTAGCATAATTCTTGAAAAAAAACAGGTCTTTAAAAACAATGTTCTATGCTGCAGGCAGGAAGAACAGCGAGAGTATACCTAGGTTTTGTTGGTGTGTTGTCTTTGTTATTAGCACAATACAAAACAAAACCAAAAACAACCCAAAAAGTCAACAAACAAAACACAATCTGCAGTGCACTGAAAGGCAGTTCTCCAGTGGACAGCAGCACACAGGAAATGGGCTCCTCTCCGTGAAGCTTGGTGGGGAACAACTGACCTAGACAACAGATGCCCAGGCCAATCAAGTGAGTCTTTGACACAAAGCAGCATGGCATGGGGATCCTGCTACTCACCTTTCCCTCCCCTGTCAGGAAGCAAAGGCTCTGTAGTGGGGTAGCAGCAACTTTTCTTTCTCATTTTAGAGACATAGCTGAGGATCTGATAACAATCGGCTGTTGTTCAGATAGTACATTATCTTTTAAAAACTAGATTAGCCACACCTGGGGAGGGGCGACTCTCAAAAATGCATAGTACTCTCAAAAGCTGGCTCTGAATTCCTCCTACAGATGGACCCTAATGCCAGTAAACAAGTGATTATGCACACCAGAGCCGTCCTTTCCCAGAAGTAGCTAAGAAAGGAGGCTTTCTTTAAATCAAAAAAAAAAAAAGGAAAAACAAAAATGCATAATCTACAGACATTCATAGTTTCACTTCATTTTTCTGATGAAAACTCACAGTAGCCAACAAGAATAATATTTTTTTTTTCTTTTAAAGTAGCAAATGCCATGGTGGTTAAGGGTGGGTGGGGATACAGAGAAAAGAATTTGGCAAGAAAATGGTCAGAAAAAGCAACTGCAACCCAAACATACTTCCAGAAAGACAAGAACCACCTGCTACAACAGAGAGGTTTTAAGAGATGAACCAAGGAGATGGTTTTAAAGGCTTCTCTTTTTTTTAATGATTTTAATATAAAGAACCATATAGATATGTCAGATATATACCAGGCTTTTAACCACAGCTCTCTGGAAGCAGAAAAAACACACCTCTAAGTTTGAGGCCAGCCTAGTCTATATAGTGGGTCCTAGCCTAGACAAGATTATAAAATGATGCTGGAGATACGGGATGGGGGTGGAGGGATTTGAATATTTGGGGGGGGGGGCTGAAGAGAAGGCCAGGCAGTTCTGAAATCTTGCTCGGTTCTTGCAGAGGTTCTGAGCTCTTAGAGAGCAGCCACATTGGGCAGCCCACAACAGCCTGCAGGCTAGTGCTAGGGGATCTGATGCCTCTTCTGGACTCTTCAGGTACCACACATGATGCACACACATACACTCTGGACCACACACATACGCATTAAAAAAAATACATACCAACATTAAATTTCCCATCTATTATTAAGCATAGAAAGATATATAATTATGTGTATATTCCTAGTTAGTCAAGAAACACTCCTGGAAGTAGATGGCTTACTACTGATAAGAGTAATAAGTACCCACACACATACTTGGAGTCTTAGTTAATCCTTACAACAACACCGTTTAACAGTGCTTAAGGGCTGTAAAAAAAAAAAACGAATTCAGAAAGTTATGTAACATGTCTGGTTTCACACAGCAAGAGATCCAGGCAGATTTTCTGAAGTCTGTTCAACTCCAAAACCCACACTTTAAGCAACTCTGATACTATACATAACATAAATGCATTCAATGGTCCATGTAGAATTTCACATCCAAGTCAAGAAAAAATGAATTATAAAGGAATCTTCCTGTGTTTTAAAATTTAGCAATAAATTTAACTCTACATGAAATGCTTATAGGGAGATAATTTTGCTCAATTAATACAAAATCAGAAATCTGATTGTTTCTTTTCTCCTTTATCTCTTTTCTTCTGTTTAAAATTAAATAATTACCATGGGCACAATTCATACATAGCTCCTTGCCCTTTAAAGACATAAGGCCAGGGCTGGAGAGATGGCTCAGCAGTTAAGAGCACTGATTGCTCTTCCGGAGGTCCTGAGTTCAAATCCCAGCAACCACATGGTGGCTCACAACCATCTGTAATGAGATCGGATGCCCTTTGCTGGTGTGTCTGAAGACATCTACAGTGTACTTACATATAATAAATAAATAAATAAATCTTAAGAAAAAAGACATAAGTCCAGTGTGCAACTAGTCCTGTCAGGAGTCAGGTTCTCTCAGGGAAATGGAATGGGTGACTGTCTGTGAAAGGGTGCAGGGGAGCTAGCTACTGAGCCCTTTAAGATTAACTGCAGGCCATCACCAGCAGCCAGGCCTAATGGCTAAACTAAGGAGAGGTATAGGAACCTGAATAGGAAGGGAGAGTATGGAAGTCCTGTGTTCTCCACATGCATTCTGATACATGGGTGTGTGCATTCAACCATCATGCACCCACATACCTTATTTATAAAATAATATTTGTTTGTGTATGTGTGTGCATGTGTGTATCACAGCAAAATTGTGGAGGTCATACGACAACTTAGTAAACCAGTTCTTTCTTTCTATCTCCATGAGGGCTCTGGGAATCAAAGTCAGGCTGCTCTACTTTTTACATGACTTCTAACACCTGCTGGCCAGCTTAACAAAAACTCCCAGAGGTTGGCCTTGAAGATAATTCAAGATGAAGACCAGCACGTGTGGGTCACATAGAATCTGCTGCCCTTCCCTAAATGGGCTAGGCTGTGGTAGGATGGGAATCCTATTATGTCCTACTCCTGGGTCAGTCCTGAGTGTTCTCTGACCGTCAATGCATAGGACATCAAATGCCAAATAGCAAGGGCAAGACTCCTGAACCACAATGGGAATTTCAGTTTCTCAATGGAGGTTTTGTTTTGAGATGGGGTCTCATGTATCCCAGACTGGCCTAGAATTCAGTGTAACCACGTGAGTATAACCATGGGCAGATCATCCTTCCGTCCCCAGCTCCTGGATACTGACATCACAGGCCTGTCACCATGGCTTGAGCATCTATGAGCAGAAAAGGCAGAACACAGGACCAAACCACAGGTTTGCCTGGATACTCCTTGGATTCCAAAGCTGGCTCCCAAGGGCACTATAGACACCTGTCGGGGCTTTGGAGGCTACCCCTGCTAAGATTTAGATCTGAGAATGACTCTGGTTTGGAGGGATGAAGGGAATCTCAACGGGAATAGTATGGCTATTTTAGTTCTGGTCACTAGCTGGCAGTTTTGGATTTCCACATGAACTCCACAGACTCTTGGTGGAGCTTGGTAAATAAATAGAAACGAGCCTGGAGAGATGGCTCTGTGGTTAAGAGCAATTGTTCTTGCAGAGGACCTAGGTTTAGTTCCCAGCAACCACATGGAAGCTCAAAATCATCTGTAACTGACTCCCTCTTCTTCACCTCCTGGGGCAGCAGGCCAATATGCAGTAGACAGATATACATGCCAGCAAAACACTTATACAAATAAACTAATAATCATAATTTTTTTTAAAAGGCCAAACAAAGCAGGTGAACAAGGCAAGTAGATTTCTATGAGGCCTAAGCCACCTTGTCTACATAGTTTCAGATGAATTAGGGCCACCCAGTGAGACCCAGCCTCAAAAAAAAATTAATTTAAAAATAAGGTCTTGCTGTAGAGCCCAGATAAATGTTTTGATTACTGACTTGTGAGGTCACACCTTGGTGGCTGTTTCAAAATGGAAGAAACATTGTTTGCTTAGAACTTACTTTAAACATTCTTCTTAGTAACAATGGGACACATAGAGTAACAATGTAACACATAGAGTTTCCAGCCTTTCCTGTGTAAGTACACACACATAGGAGAATATTGTAAAAAGGGGAAGTGTTTGCATTTCATGAAATTAAGGAAAGGTGTCATGTCTCTCTCTCTCTCTCTCTCTCTCTCTCTCTCTCTCTCTCTCTCTCTCTCTCTCTTTCTCTTTCTTCTTGAGATAATCTATCTACAAGACTCAGCTGAGTTCAAACTCCCAGACATCCTTCTAACTCAGATTTCTAAAGGCTGTGATTGAAGTTCTGCTCTTTCTTTTCAAAATTTATGTGGTGTGTGTGTAGGGGGGGAAGGTAGGGGAAGGGAGAAAGAGAATATATACTGGAAATTTATGGGTGCATACCACAGCACATGTATGGGTAGGTCAGAGGATTACTAAATGTAATTTATTTTACCTTTACATAGGTTGTGCGGATCCAACTATGTCCTTAGGTTTGCAAGACAAGCACCAAGTTTACTCTATAGGTAAGTGTCCATTACTCTGCCTTATTCTTTTGAATTGACTGTGTGCCAGGGCTGACCCAGAACTCCAGGGCTCAAATGATCCTACTATCATCAGTCTCAGGAATAGCTGTGACTATGGGTCACAGTTGGTTCCAGGCCTCATTTCTAAAGAACACACACACACACACACACACACACACACACACACACACACTCAAGCAAAGAGAAGGGTGCTTAACAGACAATATAATAATGTTAAAGTAGACCTGAGGTGGCCGTGATTGCAACAGATCCCATAGAAGAGGTTCCCAAATGACGTATTTAAAATGTAACATTCAGTGACTGAAAACTTAAAAGACAGGAGGGTGAGTGGGTGTGTGTGCACAAATTTCCTAAACTACTGTCTCATGATTCCCACGAATTTGTCTCGATCTCATCTTCAAAAGTTAAGGATTACCCAAAGGAACATTTAAAATGTAAGTTAAAAAAACGACTGAGCAAGAGAAGAGAGAAGTGCCCGCGGAAGAGCTGGTGCGCACAAGCCTTGAAGTTCAGGGAAAATCGAGCGCTGGTTGTTCGGAATCCAGCTTCCCACAAGGCGGTTTCTTCATTACTTTACCGTACGCAGTGGAAATTTGGTGCAAAAATAGAGGAACTTACGGGGGAGACTTGAACATTAGAAACTGCTGGCTTATTTCTTTCGAGTGACAAGCAGGGGCTCAGAGACACCACTCCTCTCGGCTCTGCGAGACAGCAACCCCTGCGCGGCCCACGTGGCCAAAGTAAACAGAAGGTGGGCCTGGGCGGGGAGAGCCTGGCGCCGCCGCCGAATTGCTGCAGTGTGGAGTCTTTAAAGCCCAGGCCCCTCGAGCTCTCCCGGCACGGCCTTGAAGAAATGGGGAGCGGCTTGGCTGGGCGACAGGGAAGGGGGTGGCAGGGCGTGGGGTCGAGTGGGGAGCCGACTGGTGAGGTGCTGGCCGCGGGAGCGCGGGGAGCCAGGGGCCCCTGGAGCGCGCGGGAGGGCGCAGAGTTTCCAAGTGCGTCCGCGGCCCCCGCGGGAGACAGAGGCTCGGAGGCCCACGCGCGGGTGTGCGGCCGGCGGCCCGGGGGCTGAGGAAAGGCCGGGGAGAAGCCGAGCCGAGGAGGCCCCTAGCCCCCCGCGAGGGAGCGAGCGCACAGCCCCCTCGGATCCCGCCGCGCCCCCGCCAGGGAGCGAGCGCACAGCCCCGGGACCCGCCGCGCTCCCGCGAGGGAGCGAGCGCACAATCCGCGCCCGCGCCCGCGTCCGCGCTCGCGCTCGCGCCCGCGCCGCTCGCATGCCAGTCACGTCCGCCCCCTCGGCGGCCGCCCGAGAGCCGGCCCCGCCGAGCCTAGAGAACAGACGTCAAACTGCCTTATGAATATTGATGCGGAGGCGAGGCTGCTTTCGTAGAGGAGCAGAAGGAAGCAAGATGGCTGCCCTGTAGGATTTGTTAGAAAGGAGACCCGGCTGCGACGGCGGCGGACTGCGAGGCTGAGGGACCAGAACCAGGTCAGAGCGCTGCGGTCCGCGCCTGTCTCTCTCTCTCTCTTTTTCTCCCCTCGCTCTTTTCGGCTGCGGAATGGTCCCTTTTCCAATCTCCCTCTCTTTCTCTCGGCCTTGCGGGGACTGTCATGTCACCCACAAATACCAAGAGGGAAGAGGGAAGCCTCACAAATTACAGGAGCTTCTTCAACATGGCTGACAAATATAGTTTTAATTCAGCACCCCTTCTTCTGCAACCTGCACTTCTGGGGTCCCTTCTTCCTGCTAATGCGTGTCCCCCCCTCCGTACCCAGAAAACTTACCTTTGTACCTCCCACCGGCCGCTCTTCTGGCCTTTTAGTCTCAGGAAAGTGAGTGTTTTCTTGGGGTTGCCTTCCTCAAAGAGTTCATCTTTGGGGACCACCACTTTCTCTTTTGATACTCCTCTCCCCTGTCCTTAGTGTAAGTTAAAGGAGCCCCTAGTTCATCCTCAGTCACCCCGGAAAGAACACTGACCCGGTGTGCTTGACTCTTTTATCTCCAGTAGTGTTTGTTTGGGTCCTGTTCTGGGTTTGTGTCTCCGGCTTCCAGCATGTTTGTCCCCCCGTGGACTACACTAGACAGATGTCACAGTGAATGAATCCAGGATCCACTACGTGGAGTTTTTGTTTTTTGTTTTTCCTTTCATTCTTTCTTTTTTTCTCTTGAGTCCGCGCGTTTTGTTAGTGGCGCTGAGTGAGAGAGGAAAGAATAGTTTCTCTGCTCCCCGAAACAAGACCAGAACCCACTTTTCTCAAGGTTCACAAGCTCTGCGTGGGCTGTGCCTTCCAGTTTGGGAAATGTGTGTAAGAGAATCTGTGTAAATCTGTGTGTTGGCTTTGTGCTGCCCCCGAATCAGCTTCGTTCTGTTCCCCTTAAGTGACAGGCACACACAAAGGCAGGCGCAGGCCGGGGGAGGGGGGCGGGCGAAGCGTTAGGAGTTGGAGAAGGCAAGGTCAGGGGCGCCCAAATGAAACCCAATCCTGGCAAAGATCTCTAACACTCCCATCCCAAATTTCCTTAACTCTGGCATTCACTCTTTTTATTTGGTCGTTCACACACACACACACCCCTCCCCACTCTTAACTCATATCTTGATTCTCCTCCCTAGACCTGCTCGCTTACAGTTAGAAAGCTTATAGGGTTTCTATGGAGAGTTTTCTATGTTTGGCTAAACCAAGTGAGGCCTGGACAGACTCTTGAGAAGGTCGAGGTAAAAGACATGTTACTTGCTTGTTAATGGCTTCATGATAGATTTTGTTTGCTCTGAGCAATTTTTCTTTCTCTCGAATAATGATTTGGAATAGAATTAGGTTTGTTTTGCTTGCTTGCTGTTTTTCCCAGGTTGTTTGTTTAGAATTTAGCAAAATGTCGTGGTGTGTGTCTATCTGGGGAGCAGAATACATCCATAGATTTAAAAATCACAAGTCACATACGGTACTTTGCTCTAATTAGGATTACAGTGGTAAAATTCATACTCAGAATTCATCAGCAAAGAACCAGCATAAGGATAAGATTACATGTTGGGGGAAGTTGGGATTCACAGAGAAAACATATTGGCTTGGTTTAAGATTGTGGGTATTGTAGCCTAGCTAATAAAATCATTGCATTTGCATTTTAATGGAAAGTTGAAATACTGAAGAAGAGTTACATTCTTCACCATGTTTGTATGTGTGTTTTAGAATGTATTTTGAATACTGTATACATTACAACATAATAAATATTAAATTAAAATTTTTTATTAAGCAGAACAGTGTTTATGAAAGTTTGGGGCTTAAACTTAAGATCAGTATGGGTTGATTTGATTACAGGGTAGAGGGAAAGGCATGTCACTGCATAAATCAAATTTCCAAACCCTTAGTAGTTCACTTTACAGGTCTTTCTGTTTTGGTTCTCAGAAATGAGAACTGTGGCTAAGTTTGCTTTAAGCTTGGTAGTAGAGACTCATCCACATGACCAGAGGGAAGAAACCTTACTCATCCCGGAACAGAAGCAGTTCATTGGTTCTGACTTGCCCTAAAGTAGTAGAGGAAACGCAGAGCTTTTTTTTTTTTCCCCCTCCCATAAATGTCTATTGTTGGTTGAGAAAACTATGGTCAATTATTCCAGCAATCTAGAATTAAAAATAAGTAATTTGTTTCACTGGTAGACCAGTGTGTCATGACTTCTTTGGTGGGCAACTTTTCAGATTCATGATACTTTATGCCCTCAAACTACATGGTGTCTTCCATTCTAATCAATAAGAAGACTTTAAGTTGGCATATTTTTCATGTTATCATAGAGGCCTGCTCTTTCTTCAGTGCAGTTTAGATTCTTGTTACTTGGTGCATTTTAGTTTTATGCTGAAAACATCTGCTAAGTAATATTTTAAGGGTTTCAGGGAAATTTTGTATATTATTGAACACTGAATAAAAAGAAACACTTTCTCATTTCTCAGAGAAATTATTTAAACAAACATGGGATGGAGAATCTACAGTAACCTTTCATTTTTTGTGTGTGTTAAAGTCCCACCTAAGTATTCTAAAAGTTCTTAAGAGTTGTTTTAGTTGATTTTACTTTAGAAAAAAAACTATTAAAAAAGTAACAAGATTGTTACCTTTAAGAGATACATTGTTTCATCTATTTACATCTTGAACTAATGAAAAAATAATTTGGACCCAGGCTTTGATTTATTTACACTCACTCACCTGTTAAGTATTCTTTAAGGCTTTTAGTAGATTTACTGTTTAAGTCTGTGCGGGGGAGTGGGGGGGAGCCAGGGGGCTGGTGAAGTTTCCATGTGGCAACATATGGCCCTGCATACTGGCATCACCAACACTTCTCATGCAATGTGCACACTTGCTTTGGACTCTTTAGGATGACTTCCCCAGTCCTCATTGGCTGCTGGGTTTGGGTTTCCTTTTGGTTTCAGTTGTTGAAGCTAGAAATTCCCTATCACTTTCTCTAGCTCCACTCAGACCCTGATGTAAACCAAGTGCCACTATTTCCTTGTTTGCTCACCTCATTTGGAAACCCTTCTTAGGAATCCCTGACACATCTAAAAGAAACTCTTATTTCCCATCACTACCCAAGCAAATCAGTCAATTTTTAAATGAAATTGTCATCATGTAAAATGTCCTAGAGATGTCTGAGCTCATGTCTGTAATCTTAGCCCTTGACAAGCTGAGACAGGAAGATAAAAAAAAAAAAAGAGAGAGAGAGAGAGCTAACTTGGGCTATAGAATGAAACACCTCAAACAAACAACAAACGAGATGATGTGAAATGCCAGTGTTTTAGGCTATTTAGGCTACCTGGTATTTTATACTAGATCTGACTTTATGCGGCCATCACTCCTAATATTTCAATTGTTATTTTAAAAAAGATTTGTTTTCTGTGTATGAGTGTTTGCTGGCATGTATGTATGTGTACTGCATGCACGCCTGGTACCTTTGGAGGCCAGAAGAGGATGTTGATTCCCCTGGATCGGATCTGGGGCCAGGTAATTTTGAGTGCCACATGGGTGCTGCTTGGAACCCAGATCCTCTACCAAGAGCAACGAGTGTGCTTAACTGCTGAGCCTTCTCTCCACCATCACATTTCATAACTTACATAGCTTATTACTTGAAGACATATGTGGTTGTTTCTTGAATGGGACAGTACTGATTCATTAAAATTATGCTTTCTCAGAGATTATGCCACCATTGAATAGCAATTCCTAGGAGCACAACAGACCAGATCCAGCAGCAGGAAATGACTTGTAAGCCAACTTTTACAGTTGGAGCCTTAACTGTGGGAGGGTCCAGTGGCCAAGCAGAGTTGGTGGTTATCTTGGAAACTGTGCTGAAGAACACAGCCACAGTGATTTTTGCCAAACACGCCGTATTTACTTGGGTCTAGCTCTCTGGTTTTTATTACAGTTTACTGCCAAAACTAAGTGAAGACTGTGACATTATTGAATGAGGTTATACAGTGCATCTGCTAGTGCACATAGGATCTGGCAGGGGAGGAGGAGCAGCCAGAACATGTGTATTGCTATGACCATTAGCAGGAAGACTTGTGTGCACTTTGCGCTTGCTTGTTTTTAAGTGTATTCTGACTATAATATAGACATTGCAGAAAATTCCAGGTTTAAGATAGATATATCATCCTTCTCAATAGAATTGACCTTGAGTTGCCATTCCCAGTGTAGAAAATTCTCAGTTTTGACTTTCTCCACTTGTTATAAAAGGTATTTAAGGTGCTGGAAAGAAGGCTCAGCAGTTAAGAATACTTAGCTTAGGCTGGAGAGATGGCTCAATGGTTAGGAGCACTGACCGCTCTTCCGGAGGTTCTGAGTTCAAATCCCAGCAACCACATGGTGGCTCGCAACCATCTGTGATGGGATCTGATGCCCTCTTCTGGTGTGTCTGAAGACAGCTACAGTGTACTTACATGTCATATATATATATATATATATATATATATATATATATATATATATAGTGTGTCAGTGAAATCATATTCTAAATAGTCTGAGATTAAAACCAAATATAACTAAACTGCAGTGAAGTATTTTTGAAGGATAATTTAGAGCATAAAACAAATTCGCTGTTATTCTAAATATACTGCAAGTGTTTCTTTTAAATTAGATTTCTTTTTTTTTAGATTTTTATTTATTTATTATATGTAAGTACACTGTAGGTGTTTTCAGACATATCAGAATAGGGTGTCAGATCTCTTTACGGATGGTTGTGAGCCACCATGTGGGTGCTGGGATTTGAATTTGGGACCTTTGGAAGAGCAGTCAGTGGGTAGTGATGCTATTTTTCCTTAATGTAAGTTCTACAGGAAAAACTAATGAATGGCTCCTGTTAAAGTCACCCATCTTCAACATAGGATTTAGTGACTTTTAATAAATTTATACTGGAATTACATATTTTTATTTGAATCTTTTGTTGCAATAGTTGTAGAATCTCAACAGTTATATGAAGCAATATACAGAGGTCCTATGTATATGACCTGTTCTCCTCTAGTGGTAGCATTTTGCACAACTTTAGTACAGTGTCACACCCAGGAAGCTGGCATTGATTCAATTGATTTAACTCAATGTGTGTGTGTATGTGTGTGTGTGTGTGTGTGTGTGTGTGTGTGTAATTTAGGGTCCCAGACATGCTAAGCAATCATTTTTCCATTGAGAAATAGTCATTTGTTTGTTTGTGTTTTATTGCTGTTTTTATGGTAGAGCCATGCTCTGTAGCACAAGCTGGCATCAAACTCATGCCCATCCTGTCTTAGCCTTTGCAGTACTGTGATTACAGTCACAAACTATCACATCCAGTGCTGTCGCAGCATCCCGCTATATAGTCCATGATAGCTTCCTTCTACCTTAACCTCTTCTGTGCTTTGGATATGGATGTGTGCTGCAATGCTTGTCTTCATGTCTGCCTGCCTGCCTGTCCTTCTTGACTTTCTCCACTCATTCATCCCTGTGTATACCTAGTTCTATGCCCTTTAATCTCATGATCTTGAGCACAAAGAAGTTGGGCACAATTCTCCATTATGCATGTGATTGTACCATCACATTTTAGTAAAATATATCCAGTTATGTAGCCTTTGGCAGTCAGTTCCGGAGGTGGAACCTAAGAAATAGTAAAGGGCTGTCATTGTTTTAGCGGATGCTGAATGTATAGTAAGATCTAGAAATGAAATCTGTAGATGTAATATTTTAGCAACAAATTACTAGACGATTTTGGGGTCTTATCTAGCTGAAAACAGAAAGGCATGAGAGGGTCTCATCAGTTCCTAAAGCTTGAACTTTTTTTATTGTAAGACAGGATCTCACCATGTAGACCACATAGACCAGGCTGGCCCCAGGCTCCTAGAAATCTACCTCTCGAGTGCCGGATAGCAGGTGTTGCTGCTGCTGCATCCAGCTCCCCAGTTTCTCTTAGTACTTGAGAATCACTTTACTGACAGTGGATTCGCTACTTTTGAGTCCTCCATTTTTATATTTAGGAACTTCAAAAATTTGATCCCACCCCCACTCCCATGCAAAATTGGAACATTGTGATTTGTTGGTTTTTCCATACTATGTATCCCAGGTTAACCTAAAACTTGGTTTAGCCCAGGATGGCCTTGGCATTCCTCTCTCTTTCTCTCTCCTCCCTCTCTTTGAGACAGTGTCTGTCTGTCTGTCTGTCTTTCTTTCTTTCTTTCTTTCTTTCTTTCTTTCTTTCTTTCTTTCTTTCTTTCTTTCTTTTAAATTTATTTATTTATTATATGTAAGTACACTGTAGCTGTTTTCAGACACACCAGAAGAGGGCATCCAATCTCATTACCACCATGTGGTTGCTGGGATTTGAACTCAGGACCTTTGGAAGAGCAGTCAGTGCTCTTAACTGCTAAGCCATCTCTCTAGCCCAACAGTGTCTTTCTTATGCTAGCCTTGAAATCTAAATTTTTCTGCTTCACCTTTCCAGATACTAGGATTATAAGCATGTACCACTATGCCCTGTTTGGCCTTGAACTCTTGATCCTCCTGCCTCAGCCTCCTGGATGCTAAGTGTAAGGTACTTGTCTGCCTCTGTTGTTGATTTTTTTTTTAAAAGAATGATTTATGTGAATCAGTGTTTTGTCTGCTTGTGTATCTGTATATCATGTGTGTGCCTGATGTCTGTGGAAGTCAGAAGAGGGTATCAGATTTCTGGAAACTACAGTCACAGATAATTTTGAGCCACCATGTGGGTGCTGGGAACTGAACCCAGGTCCTCCACAAGCGAGACATGTGCTCTTAACCAATGAGTCATTTCTCCCAATTGTTGATTTTGTTTTGTTTTTGTTTTATTTTTTTTAAGATGTATTTATTTACACTGTGAATCTCTTCAGCCATTACCAGAAGAGGGCATCAGATCCCATTACAGACAGTTGTGAGTCACCATGCAATTGCTAGAAATTAAACTCAGGGGCTCTGGAAGAGCAGTTAGTGCTCTTAACCTCTGAGCCATCTCTCCAGCCCTTGTTTTTATTTATCAAGACAGGGTTTCTTTATGTAGACCTGGCTGTCCTGGAACTCACTCTGTAGACCAGCCTGGCCTTGAACTCAGAGACTCTTCTGCCTCTGCCATCTGAGTGGTGGGACTCAAGGCATGCACTACTATGCTTGGCTTGTTGATATTTTGAACTTTACTTTTACAAATAATTTCTGTGAAAAATGAAACATATTGAAAAGAAATGATGGATTATTTTTGCTGATGGATCACTCTCTTCAGAGAGCCCTGCCTCTGGCCAGGCACAGGCGGAGGCTACCTTCTTTAAGGTATGCTGTGCTGTACTAGGGTTTTGCTGTGTGACTGTTCTGAGTTACCAATGCTTATTCTGTGAGTACTGCTGCCATAGTGATTGTCATTGTCATTGCTTCATGGACATTGCTAAAATGCACCTTATCAAATTACTCTGACTTCACAGAGTATTACACTTTAATGGGAACTATCCACAGAACTCTCCATTTGATTTTACTTTTGTATTTTGTCTTAGAAAAAAACAAAACAACAGTGGCCTAAGTGAGGGTGATGTAAAATGGTATCTGAGTTACTCTTCTCTTTTTCTTCCCAGTCTGCAAGTAGGAGGTTCCCCATTAAAACAAAACCTTCTCTAAGGTAGACCGCGGTACCAAGTCACAGCAGGGTCTGTCAGCACTGTGGCCTGCTCCTGCCCATTTGCTTCTTGTCTGTCGGTCCTTTCTGCAAGTCCCCACTTTGCAAAACGTTCCTGATCTGAAGTTTCCAGATCTTCATATTGGCTGTTGCCTATAGCATGATCTCAGTTTTTTGCACCATTCGTGACTTTTGCATTAAAAGGCTCACTTTTCACCACTCTGTAATTAGAATGAGAAAGCTTTTCAGCAAATAAAAGTTGGCTGAACAGCCAGGCAGTGGTGTGGTGGCACAGGCCTTGGGAGGCAAAGTCAGGTGGATTTCTGAGTTCAAGGCCAACCTGGTCTACAGAGTGAGTTCCAGGACAGTCAGGGCTATACAGAGAAACTCTGTCTTGAAAACAAAACAAAGCAAAACAAAACAAAAGTTGGCTGATCAACTGTCTGGTTCAGGCAAGAATCTTAAAACAAATGTTGTCACTCACATTTCTATTTTAAAGTTAACAAAAGGTAAAAAAAAAACCCCCATAAATAAATAAATACCTTTCAGATATGAGGGAAGAAGGAATCCCCCAACTTAAAAATGCTTAACACATAAGTTTTTCTTTTTTATATTTAAAGGTTTATATATTTATGCATGTGAGTACAACTCCATTGCTCTCTTCAGACACACCAGAAGAGGGCACCAGACCGCATTACAGGTGGTTGTGAGTCACCGTGTGGTTGCTGGGATTGAACTCAGGAAGTCTTGAAGAGCGGTCAGTGGTGCTCTTAACCGCTGAGCCATCTCTCCAGCCCAAACTTTTCTTTTAGTAAAAACTTAGGTATATCTTAGAAAAAATTTTAAATTTTATATTCTAAATTCTGCTTGTTTTATGCAACTATCACCTAAATGATTTTTTTTTTTGTTCTGTGACACTACTTTATGTTTAGGTTGACATTCAAGAAATACTGTATTTTAATTTAGAACCCTCTAATTTATAGGACAGCACTGACAGAAACCAAAGGTAGCAGACATTTCTGCAGATAGTGCCCCTAACCATTGGCTTGGTTTGTGCCTCTCCTTCCCAATGGCTTGGGTTTGATTACTGCTAAAAACTGGCCAATTAGCTTTGGGAACTGAGTTTTCTCTAGCTTGAAATGATCTTTTTAAAACATTCTTGTTTCAAGTGGAAAATTTTATAGATTTTTTTTAAAATAGATTTGGAATCGTTTGTACAAAGTGCATATTTCAAGTGTTAAGAGTATATAACGTGTCATTTTAAAAATTTAAGATTTGTTATTTTTTAATATATAACTTGTTTTTATATTATGTCCACTGGTGTTTAGCAAGATGTATGTCTGTATGAAGGTATCCAAAGTTCTAGCATTGTAGTTACAGTTACGAGCTGCCACCTGGGTGCTGGGAATTGAACCCAAGTTTTCTGGAAGAGCAGCTACTACTTTTAGCCACGGAACCATCTCTCCAGCCCATAAGATCTGTTTTAATTTTATTTATTAAGAGTTTGGCCTGGACTGGAGAGAGGACTCATAGGTTAAGAGAACTGAAGGTCCTGAGTTCAAATCCCAGCAACCACATTGTTTCTCACAACCATTTGTAATGAGATCTGATACCCTCTTCTGGGGTGTCTGAAGACAGCTACAGTGTACTTACATGTAATAAGTAAATAAATCTTTGGGCCAGAGAGAGTGAGGCCTGAAAGAGAAGAAAAAGTGTCTGAAAACAGCTACAGTGTACTTACATAAAATACATAAATAAAACTAAAAAGGTAAAAAAAAGAGTTTTGTTTGCATGCCTGGTGCCTGAAGCGCCCAAAAGAAGATGTCATGTCTCTCAGAACATGAGTTATAGATTATTGTGGTGTTACATGTGGGAGCTTGGGTTGAACCCCAGTCCTCCGGTAAGACCTGCCAGTGCTTTTAAGCACTGAGCTCTTCAGCACCAAGATATTTAATTTTAAAGTGATTTAAATAATCAAGAAAGAATAAAGATAAACTAAGTCCTTATTAGAGCAATTTTTTGTCATCCACATGGACATTTTTATGCCCAAAGGAGTAGGTTTCTGTGTGCAAAAGAAGCATTCAAGTCTATTACACAGGACCTTGTCAGTTGGACACGTGGACCCGTGCTCCAGGCTGCGCTATTTACAAACACTTAGCCAACCACTGGGAGAGAGGAGGCTTTTGTGTCTGGGGCCGCGTCCCCACCCCCTTAATTAATAGTCAAAAAAATCTCCTGTCTGTGCTCTGACCGGGTCATGACCCCAAGATCAAGGTGTTTAGGTGAGGCCTGCCCAATTCAAAGTTTCCTTATGGAAGCCTAGCAAGCTAACACTGCGATTGATCGAGTTAGGTTAATCTTTTGTGTCTCCCGAGGGTCACAGAGCCTGTCTTGCTAGCCTTTTTGTTTGTTTTAGTAGATGATGCCTTGTTTCTGTTAATCACAGTGTCCAGTGCATTAAGTATGGCCCCTTCTCACAAATGCTGTTCAAATAACAATCAGCAGTGATAAAAGGGGATCTTGGAGGAGCTGAGGGAGGGGGAATCATAATCAGAAAAAAATCCATTTCAATTTTTAAAAAAAAAAAAAAGAAAGAAAAAAATCTTCTTTTTCATTTTGGGTTCTCAAGAGGTGAATCTGTGACCCAACTCCCCAAAGTAGGAACTGAGGCCACTGAAAGTTGATACTTCCCAGGCTCCTCTCTTCCCACCCCCACCCTGGCATCTGGTTGGGTGGCTACCCCGCCCTACTCAGGCAGACCCACCTCACCCTGGGGGTTAACAAAACAGAAAGCTTTCTCTTGGGACCTCCCCCTTTCCCTAGTTGATTTCTGGGGAGTTTCCTTCGCATTTATCCATAAAGGGTCTTGAGGGTTTTGTTTTGTTTTGTTTTTAGAGAATCATGACTTTAAATGACTCTCATCTTGTGTATGCTTGGTCTGTTGTACATGTGTAAGCAGGCTGGTTCTGATATATAAAGTATGAGCAGGTTTAGAGTTGTGTTTGTGTTGTATCTAACCGTGGGTTCCCTTATGTTACATCATCTGAAAGTAGGTGTGTTAGCAAAGAGATGTAGCAGGTAACTGTTTCCTGAGACATGGTCTCAGTGTGTACCCCAGCCATCCAGGAACACACTATGTGGACTAGATACATAGACAGGCATATTAGCAAAGGCCAGGGATTTAAGATGAATGCCTGGCTCCAGAATAGCTCCAGGTTAACCTCAACCTGGGCATTTATAGACCCTTCCATAATTCTGAAGACTAGCTTAACAATGGGGGTGGGGTTGGAGCTCACAAACTATTTAGCTAGCTAGTTCTTGAAATTTTGGTACTGAAAAAGAAAACCCTGAAGGTGTAGTAAATTTGTCTGAAAGAGGATGTCCAAAGTAGCCTCGCCCTGTCTATTTTAGAATCCCTTAGCACCTGAATTAAATATTTTGAATGTAAAATAATGGCAGTTTTTGAATCTGACTGGCACTTTTGTATGCAAATGATGGAGGGAGGTAGCCCTGAAACCAGTTAACTCTTTAATAGTAAGACTGTTACAAATTAACTCTGTTACAAATTAACTTTAATAGTTATAAGGATGGGAAGCTGCCTTGCAGTTACAGCTACATTTTCTCTCATTTTATCCAGTATTTATTTATACATTTTTAAAAATAGTTCCTAAAGTATGCACAAATGTTTTTTTCTAAACTACTGAATGTATTTATTTGTACAGAGAAACATTGCTTAGCAATGGGTTAAATACAATGGGAAAAACTTGTTTTTATCTGATACATTTGTTTATCTGTTTTGTTATAGGTTTTGTTTAAGACAGAGTCTCCTTGATAGCCTATGTTGTCCTACATATCTTAGGCTGCCCTCTAACTTTTGGTAGTTCTCCTGCCTCGACTTCCATTATGCTAGAATACATACCTGGCTAAATCATTTAGTACATCCATGATGGGGGGGGGGGGAGTAAAGTGAGAGATAATTTTATATGCAGTTTAATAATGAAGTGCTTGTACACATATTCAACTGAGTGTCAGCAAGTGTTGAACACAAAGATGTGCTAGCCTGGTGAGAGGAAAACATGCAGAAATGATGATGCTAATAGTTTCCAGTGAATGATAAACACTGTCACTAGTTATGAAAACTCTAAGAGTGACTGTAAATTGATTACTGCTTGTAACAAATTGTCAAATATTTGATTTTTTTCTCGTTCTTTGCACTTATAACAATTCTTATAAACTATAGGTTTAATTCTGTGTTCATTTGAATTTGATTTTTGTTATGATTGTTTTACAGGCTTTGGGCGACTTTACCTTTGAGCCATATCATCTGTTTCATATTTTATGTGCAAGTGTGTACATTAAATGCCTTTTCAAGCACTTATGTGATTACCCTTTGATATAAACCACCTTCATTCCACTTTTAAATTATTTATTAGATTTGAAAAAAAAACCATAGTTCATACACGGCATTGTGTATTGTGACCAGATAAGGACTCTGAGGATTGAGGTGAGACAAGAGAAGACTGTAAGGGAAAGTCAGTTTGCTGGTATTGCTTAAGAGGCAATATCTAATTCTAATACAGGCAATATTAACCACTTTCTGTTCTGATTTCTGCTTCTCAGATTCCATATTTAAGTTAGATCGTGCAACAGGAAACTTCTCAAATTGTGGCATTCTTTTTCATTAGGTATTTGTGTCTTTATCATGTTGCTTTATCTCTCTATACCTGCTTCACCATCTGCAAAACGGAACAGCTAAAAATTTTGATAGACTGCTAAAAGGAGCTGGTGAGATGTCAAGATTCAGTGATTCAATGGACACTGTTTGTTCTTCAGGTGTGTGTTGGGCATTTGTCTAGATCAGGAAGAAAGTGGCCATCATCTTTGCTTCTGTGGAGTGGACAGGAATCAGGCTTTTGATCCCCTTGCCTGTTATTCCAGCATCGTGGAAGCTGAGGCAGGAGAACTGCCCTAAGTTTAAGGCCAGCATAAGCTACATAGCTATTTATAGACTATCTATGCACCTGAGGACTTTCCTGGAATATTTTCCATGAATAATTACTTGAAGGACTGATTTCTCTATTGCCTGCATGGTCCTTGGTCTGAACTTGGCATAACTTTCCCAGCATTGGGCCTGAGGAAAAATGCACAGGGGAATCCAAGCAGTGGTGGCACATTCCTTTAATCCCAGCACTTGGGAGGCAGAGGCAGGCAGATTTCTGAGTTCGAGGCTAGCCTGGTCTACAGAGTGAGTTCTAGGACAGCCAGAGCTACACAGAGAAACCCTGTCTCAAAACAAACAAACAACAACAAAAATAGAATGCACAGGGCAGTGGCATAATCTCTGAAGAGATGGAGAACCATTCCCACATTGGATTGTTGCAGTCAGATACACTAGCTCCTGTTGTCACCTGTTTGTGACTCTCCTCTGTTACTCTTATTAGGGCTTATGGAAATAAGCTTGACTTTAGAAATATTAAATGATCTCGTGCATGGTCTAAAAACGATCAACACCTAAGGTTCCCAGTACATGGGAGGTGGAACCAGGAAGATACGAAATTTCAGGTCATTTAATGGAAAATTTGAGGCCAGCCTCTTTCTGCATTCGGGTATAAAGATTAAAGGTATGCACCACCACACCAAGCATGTGGGCTTATTATTGTTTTGCTATGTAGCCCAAGCTACCCTAGAACTTGCTAGATATTGGAAGAGGACCTTAAACTTCTCATCCTCCAAATGGTGAGACTATACAATGCACCACTCTACTTGGTACAAATTAAACATTTAAATTAATATAATTAAAAGTGTGATTTTTTTTTATTTTTCCTCATCACAGAACATTTCATTTTTAAAATTGAACCATGCCAGCCAGAGGTGGTGGAGGTGGCGGTGGTGGTGGTGGTGGTGGTGGAGGTGGCGGTGGTGGTGGTGGCGGTGGTGGAGGTGGTGGAGGTGGCGGTGGCGGTGGAGGTGGAGGTGGCGGTGGCGGTGGTAGAGGCGGTGGCAGCGGCGGCGGCGGAGGAGGTGGCGGTGGTGGAGGTGGTGGAGGTGGCGGTGGCGGTGGCGGTGGAGGTGGCGGTGGCGGTGGCGGTGGAGGTGGCGGTGGCGGTGGCGGTGGAGGTGGCGGTGGCGGTGGCGGTGGAGGTGGCGGTGGAGGTGGCGGTGGCGGTGGTAGAGGCGGTGGCGGCGGCGGAGGCGGTGGCGGTGGCGGTGGCGGTGGAGGTGGAGGTGGCGGTGGTGGAGGTGGCTGGCGGCGGCGGTGGCGGTGGAGGTGGCGGTGGTGGTGGTGGCGCACACTTTTAATTTCAGTGCTCGGGAGGCAGAAGCAGGTGGATCTCTCTGAGTTCAAGGCCAGCCTGGTCTACAGAGTTCCAGGACAGCCAAGGGTAAACAGAGAAACACTTTCTCAAGAAAACAAAAAACAAAAACTGAACAATGCCATATTGACCCACGTGACCTACCTCCACCAAATGTAAGATGTGAAACTTAGTATGTCTCCAGCATTTCTTTTTTTCCTTCCCTCCCTTCTACCATAATTTTTTTTTAAAAAAAAATATTTGTTTACTTAATGTGTGAGGGACAATGTGTCTTCAACCCCAATTTTTCTGTTTCCTATGCTATTATTCTATATTGGTAAGTCTGTAAGTTTCATATTTTGGGGACAAAGGCTATATATAGCTCATAGACCTGCAAACATGGACAAGACTTGCTTCAGTTTGATCCTGGCAACACAAAAGAAAAAAATAGATGTTAGTACTCATTTCTAGCTAGTTTATTTGTGTGTGTTCTGTTTCTTACTGCTAACTGAACCAGGAACATCACTTAGAGTCATGATTGTGATGTCCAGATCTCAACCCGAGCTTGTTAGCTGATCGGGGAGGAGCAATCCCGACACAGAATTTGGCTTGCTTCAGGTGTTAATATTTTAAGCATCAATTTAAGTGAATTTTGTTTTCATGTATTCTTTAAATTCCTTAAAACAATGCTACACTTTGGTTTCTTTCACGTACACTCAGATTTTCCTATAAACATTCATGTTTTTTCCCGTAAATACTCTGATTGCTTCTTGTGTTCCTTAAATGATTATTTCTAATCAGGAGTGCCCATCTGTGTGTGGGTCTACGAGACTGAATGCTGTGGAAGTCACGGGCTTTGAATAGGAAGTGTATTTTTCTTTAGGTCTCATCTTGAGTTTCTGTCATCTATTTGACCTTCATGGACTTAATCATGGTTCACTCTCTCATGTCTATCTCACTCTTTTCTTTCACACTAGTCTATACCTCTAAGCATTTTGGGGGGTCCAGGAGATAATAGCAGTCCTAACCTGTACAAAATGCTTTTCTGTGTGTTTAATAGAAACATACTCATGTTTAAAATCATTTGGAGAATTAAAATTTATTTTCTAGGCACCGAGTCTTACTATATAGTACAGGCTGTCCTCAAATTCTAGGTCTTCCTACCTCAGACTACCACGTAGGGATTGCAGTATGCACCACATAACCTGGTGGTTTGGAATCATCCGAACTAAGACTTTAGGAGACATTGGTAGCTTACTCACCATCTGGTATTGCTTGTGTAATATCCTGTGTCAACATTTTAAACATCCAACTGCTTCATAGGAAATCTCATTACAAAGCATTTAACTCCAAAATCTCATTACAAAGCATTTAGGGAATAACTTAAAATGCAGTTCTTCTTAACACTGTCATCCTGTACATTTATTTGTGTTTGTGTGGGTGTTTTCCAGACAGGGTCTCACTATGTAGTTCACAGACATTCTTTTGCCTCTGCCTTTCTCCAAATTCTGGGATTAAAGGTGTGTATCTCTAAACCGGTGGTCCATACAATCTTAAAACAAAAGCCTTCATTCATTATAAGGAATTTTTCTTCTGTTATCACTTTATCTCATTATCTATTTCTTTTTTGTTTTATATCTATTTTCTTATCTTTATAGAATTTCTAATTGTACCTTAACCCATCCCCCCAGTTGGATCTTTTTGTTTGTTAAAGTCCTCTCATTTCACATTTGTTTTCAAAAGTATCCATCCAGTGCTTGCAAGTGAGGCTGAGTTTGCTGATGGATGCCTTGCAATTCAATTTCCCAGGAGTTTCTGTACCAAAGAAAACACTGTACCTAATGTGCACTTCACAATGGCAACTGTACTCTTTTTCCATGTTCATAGAATGTTATAGTATTCCAAGTACCTTGTGTGCTTAAAAACATGATTTGCAACACTGTTTTTGAGTTTTAAACAACCCAATTATAAGCAGAGGGGAGGTCAGTTGATTCCTGCCTTCCAAGGTGTGTCTGCTAACCTTGGGGCTAGAAGAGATTATGGTTTCTGGTATCTCTTGGCATCTGCTCTCATGATGAGATACAAATCTTTCAGCTAGCTTCTTTAGACTTCAGATGTCTTCAGATGCTTGGCATTAGCAAGCAGTCATACCTTGATTTGGTGGTAAACACCTTTAATTCCAGTACTTGGGAGAAAGCAGTGGCAGTAGATCTCTGAGTTTTAGGCCATCCTAGTCTACATCTTGAGTTCAGGACAGCCAGAGCTACATGGACAAGTCAGACCTTGTCTCCAAAGCAAAAAAAGAAGAGAAAGAATAAAAGGCAGTTACAGGGGCTGGAGGCTTTGAACACTTGTTGCTTTTATATAGGACCTGGGTTTGGTTCCCAGAACCCACATGCCAGATGGTTGCTCACAACCATTTATAACTACAGTTCTAGGGGATCAGACACATTTGTCTCCAAGGTTACTAGGCACACATGGTTCATATGCATAGATACAGATAAAATACTCATATACATTAAAATAAAGCTAAAACCCCCCAATCCTTTGAGTTTTGTTTTATACCTACCTACCTACCTTCCTTCCTCTCTTTCTTTCTTTCTTTCTTTCTTTCTTTCTTTCTTTCTTTCTTTCTTTCTTTCTTTCTTTCTTTCTTTCTTTCTTTCTTTCTTTCGACAGGGTTTCTCTGTTTCTCTGTGTAGCTCTGGCTGTCCTGAAATTCACTCTGTAGACCAGGCTGGCCTCAAACTCAGAAATCCACCTGTTTCTGCCTCCCAAGTGCTGGAATTAAAGGTGTGTGCCACCACTGCCCAGCTACACATTTCTTATTATTAATATTTTATCCTATTTCTATGAGTGTTTTCCTGCATGTATATCTGTGTACCATATGGCTTCTGATGCTATAAGAGGCCAGAAGAAGATTTGGATCTCCTGGAAATGAAGTTACAGATAATTGTAAGCAGTCATATAGGGGCTGGAAATTAAACTCAAGTCCTGAGGAACAGCAGTCTTAACTGTTGAGCCATCTCTTGAGTCCCCATAAAATAAATTTTGTTTGTTTTCTTGAGGGTCTCTACATAATCCTGACTGTCTTGGAACTCACTATGTAGACTAAGCTGGCCTCAAACTCCCATAGATGTACCTCCTTCTGCCTCTTAAGTGGTGGGACTAATAGTGTGTTCTACTGTGTGACCCAAATTAGTTTTTTAAAAAATCAGTCACAAGTGGATGATTTGTCATGTACAATTTTCAACAGCTTTCAAAATACAATTTTTGCCAGGTGTGGTAGGGTATGTCTTTAATACCAATACTCCAAAGGCTGAGACAGGCAGATCTATGTGAGTTTCAAGCCAGACTAGTCTACATAGAGAATTCTAGTCATTCAGGGATATACAGTGAGACACCTAGTCTTGGGGCAGGAGGAAAAGAGAAATAATAAAGAAAAAGAGAATAGAGTAAAAGTTGGACTTTATAAATCCCTATGGTTATAGACAGTTACAGAGTTGGAGTCAGGGTTGTTGGTTTTGTTTTTTAGTTTTTAAAAATGGCAGACCTCTTGTTTGCAGTCTGTGGTTTAGAGAACATAGAAGTCACCACTCCATCCAAATGACAAGTAAATGAGGGGGATGAAAACCAGCAATGCTTGGTTCTGTCAAAAGAATATCAGAGGAAACCATAGTCCTGGTGCTGAGGAGCCCATTACCACATGCTTCCTGGAAAGGAGGGGAAAGAAATGCTTTTGAAATATGCCAGAGAATTCCATTAGACTTTCAAGGCCTGGCTTCAAGAAACTATTGAATAAAGCTTACATTCTGGCTTTTCTCCTTTCTTATACCTGGCTTCCCAATGTGGATCTGGCTGTACTCGAACTCATATAGGTCCCATACCCTATCCTGCCTACAGGTGAGGTACAAGCATTTTAGCAATTTCTGGAATTTTATCATATTCTAGCCTAACCCTAACCTGAAGGAAGAGAATTACCCAGCTGACTGAAATAACTTTGAACCACAGTGGTGAAGTTCATAGTGGGCACAGGCCCACAAAAGACACAGCAAGGCAGAATGTTCATCCACTGCATTATCAAAGTCTTATTGAGGGTAGTTACCAAGGATGTTGTGTGTGCCACTGAACAAACAATTGCAAGGCCTTCCCCCCCCCAAAAAAAATTGAAGAAGTACTCAAAATAGAATCAAATATAGTACCAATATGGGGATTGTTTGTATTATATTTGTATTTACTTATAGTGTTTAGGTTATTTGCTTAGTTTGATTTTTTTTCAAGACATGGTTTCTCTGTGTATCCCTGGCTGTCCTGGAACTCACTCTGTGGACCTGGCTGGCTTCTAACTCCGAGATTTGCTTGCTTCTGTCTCCTGAGTACTGGGAACACAGGCTCAGATGTCAACTTTAGCAGGTCCACCTCATTGGACCCAGAACTGGTTTTAATGATTAATATGCTAATGAATAAAAGGTAGACAGATGCAAGAACAGGTGGGAAATGTTTACAGAGATAGACATTTTCAGAAAGAACTAAAGACCTGTTGGATCACAAGCATGCAGGAGTGACAAGAATGCCTTTGATGGCTTCGCTAATAAGCTGCGTGCGACCAAAGGAAGAATCTGAGCTCAAGGATATGGCCATAGAAGATTCAAAAACTAAACCACAAAAGGAAAGGAGCTGGGAAGTGCAAGTAGAGCATACCACTGGAGAGCTGCAGGATACACCCAAAGCTCATATCATAACGTAGAAAGCCAAGAAAGAAAAATGCAGAAGTACCCGAGCAGCCTCCAATTGATATCAAATGCATGATTATAAATCCAGGTTGCTCAGGGACTTCAAGTGGAGTACCCCACCCACCCACCCACCCCTAGAGGCTAAAGTACCATAGCCTCCCATCCTTCTTAATTGACCCATAGCATTATTCATGACCAACAGTTAGCAATGATCTTTTATTAAGAGTGGTATCTACAAAGAGATGTGTCTCCTGTAAGGGTCTACAGGAAACTTTCTTTACAGTCTTTCTTCTTTTACCTTCTTAACAATGCTCATGGGACAAAGGCTCCAAATCCAATTAGCATTTCTACTGATTGTGCAGTTAGTATTCAAGATGAAAATATCCTGTTTAGTTCTTAATTCCCTCCTTGCCTCACGGCATCATTTGAAAGTGAGTTCTTGTAATAGAAAGTTATTTGTTGACAGCTGTGGCTCTTTCGTGATTTATGCTACCTCTGACCTGCATTCTGTATACCATGACTTCATCCATGGCAGTGAGTGGAGGTGACATGTACACCCTGACCTGGCACACACCTAGTGCCTTACTTAAGTAACTTACTTCATCCATGCTTGCTGCTGGAAGATTGACGTCCCTCTGGAAGGCCGTCTGCCACGAGGCCTGCAAAGCAGACGCCTTCCTAGTGAGGAAAGACCAGTCTATTGGGTTCTTATTTGTGAAGAGATTTTTTTCCATTTCTTTATTCATTTTATTGTTTCAATTTGTTTCTTCAGCTGGCCTTGAGCTTGTAAAAATCATCCTACCTCAGCTTCTTGAGTGCTGGTATTCGAGACCAGCTCACAAACAGCTTCTCGGTATTTCTTTCTCAGATGGTTTCAATACTTCACCTTAGCCAAAGGTTCAGAAGCCACCAGAATCGTTAGCCTTTGCTGTATCTTTATTATCCGAATTTAGGGGAATGAAGTGTGTGCCTATCAGTCTTTTTATAGTCCATTTGGTCACAGTTGATATTCTTTGAGAGGAGTTTTGACGGTTTCCATCTTGTCCCAGGATGAAGATGGTTGGAGGTACTGATGATCCTTTCTGCTTCTCTCCCCTGCCCCCTCTGCACTGTAGCATGGTTGTAGGCAACTCTGACACTGGTTTCAGCAACACAGAAGCTACAAGTGGCTAGAACTACTTCAACGAAGGATAATCCATGGGCACAGGGTCTTTGTTCCAGTATCTTGGAAGCAAATAAAAATAGATTTTGAACATTTAAAGAGTTATTATTGGGGGGGGGGGTGGGGACATCCTCTTGGAGACAGGGTGAGGAGGAATGGAATGAGGAACTGTGAGAGGGAAGACCAGGAGGGGGATAATGACTGGACTGTAAAAAAATAAAAGTAATTTTAAAAGTTATTATTAGAGGAATATACATATACCATGGGGCATTGAGTATAAAGGTCAGAGGACAACTCTGTGTACTCTCTTCTCTCCTTCCTCTTTACACGGGTTCCAGGGATCAAACTCAGATTATCAGCTTGTACAGTAAGCACTTTATCTCCCAAGCACCCGCACCCCCCATCTTCCTGTCTGATTTTGAACACTTAAGGAGAATTTTTACATGCTGGAGAGATGACCTGATTTGATGGCCAGCACCCACATAATGGCTCAAAACTATGTGTAACTCTGACACCTTCTGACCTCCACAGGCACCAGGCTCACATGTGTGCGTGCGCGCGCGCGCACACACACACACACACACACACACACACACCACATGCAGGCAAAACATAAATTATGATTCCGTTTCTAATGCAGCTCTCTGTGGACATGTCCTATCTATGCTTGGCATCATGCTCCAGATTTGGTTTGTTTGTTTTTTCAATTTGTGCTCTTGGGGGGTATTTGTAGTTCCACTTTCAATCAATTTAGGAATGTTTTTGTGCCTACCATTTTATCGGTATGATTGTTCATGATAATCTTCAATTTTAACGTTTTTCAGTATTTTTCTTCAATTTTGTCAGAAGTATTTTCCATGTGGATCTTCATTTTTATCAGACAATGTCTATAATTTTACTTTCAATCAACTTAGGAACATTTTTATACCTTCCATTTTATCTGTATAATTTTCCATGTAGTAGTCAGTCTTAACATGTTTTTCTATATATTTCTTGATTTTTTTCAGGAATATTTTCCTTGTAGATCTTCAATTTTATCAGAAAGTGTTTATAATTCCACTTTCAAAAAAACTTAGGAATATTTTTATGCCTACCATTTTATCTGTATAATTTTTCCATGAAATACTCAATCTTAACGTGTTTTTTATATATTTCTTCAATTTTATCAGAGATATTTTCCATGTAAATCTTCAATTTTATCAGAAAATGTTTATAATTTCACTTTCAGTCAACTTAGAAATATTTTTATGCCTACCATTTTATCTGTATAATTTTCCATGATAATCTTCAATTTTAATGTTTTTCCATATATTTTTCAATTTTATCAGAAATATTTTCCATGTAAATCTTCAATTTTATCAGAAAATGTTTATAATTCTACCTTCAATCAACTTAGGAATATTTTTATTCCTACCAATTTATCTGTATAAATTTCTTCAATTTTATCAGAGATATTTTCCATATAAATCTTCAATTTTATCAGAAAATTGTTTTTAATTCTACTTTCAATCAGTTTAGGAATATTTTTATGCCTACCATCTTATCTGTATAATTTTTCATGAAATAGTCAGTTTTAACGTGCTTTTCTTTCTTTTTTTTTTAAATTTTATTTTCTAAGTTTTTTTTTATTTACATTCCAAATCATTTCCCCTTTCCCGTTTCCTCCCAACTCGAAAGTCCCATAAGCCCCCTTCCCTCCCTCTTTTCCCCATTCAACCCCCTCTCGTTTCTCTGTCCTGGTGTTCCCCTACATCCAGTCTTTCCAGGACCAGGGGTCTCTCCTTCCATTTTCTTAGAAATCTATTGATATGCGAAATGTGTCTAGGGTATTCCGAGATTCTGGGTTAATATCCCCTTATCAGTGACTGCATACCATGTGTGTTCTTTTGTTATTGGGTTACCTCACTAAGGATGATATTTTCAAGTTCTGACCATTTGCCTAGGAATTTCGTGAATTCATTGTTTTTAATTGCAGAGTAGTATTCCATTGTGTAAATATACCACATCTTCTGAATCCATTCCTCTGTTGAGGGACATCTGGGTTCTTTCTTGATATATATATTTCTTGAGTTTTATCAGAAATAGTTTCCTTGTAGATTTTCAATTTTATCAGAAAATGTATATAATTCCACTTTCAATCAACTTAGGAATATTTTTATGCCTACCATTTTATCTATATAATTTTTCCATGAAATAGTCAATCTTAACGTGTGTTTCTATATATTCTTCAATTTTATCAGAGATATTTTCCATGTATATTTACACAATGGAATACTACTCAGCAATTAAAAACAATGAATTCATGAAATTCTTAGGCAAATGGGAACAGGGGGAGAGGAAAGAGGGCTTATGGGACTTTCGGGGAGGGGGGAACTGGGAAAGGGGAAATCATTTGGAATGTAAATAAAGAATATAGAAAATAAAAATAATAAAAGCTGTTTATAACAAACCAAAGTCTAAGCAGTAATAGTTATACCTCCTTTGTATAACACAATAATAATTACTTTCATTAAAATAGTCATGTTTGTTATATAAACATTTGAATTTCGTATCCATTTATGTGATTGTCAAACATTAAGTATGACATGTGCTTGTTTTTTTTGGCTTTTTTTGTTTTATTTTGCTTTTTTTTTTCAGACTGGGTCTCACTGTCTTCCTTTCCAAGTGTTAGGATTACAGGTCACATCATTATGCCTGGCTGAATTTATACCTCCTTATGCTATCTGACATCTTTACTTAGGGGGAGAAATAGTTTTAAATTCAGTTAACTTGGCCAGAACATGAAAAGTTAGCCTCCTGCTTCCATTTTTCATTGAAGCTTGATAATATAATTTTTCGTATAATTTTGAAAGTATTTTTACAAGTTTGTTGTTATATTTAAATGTTTGGGATTCCCCCTCCCCCCACATTTTCTCCCTCTCATCTTGTTCTCTAGCTATCACTAGAGTGAAAATTGACATTTCTCCCCAGCAAATGTTAGATTGAAAGAGACTTAACAAGGGCCGGTCTTTTTTTATCCCTTAGGATCTGTGGGAAGAAGCCGAGCCCATGTGCAGCAGGTGCAAGAGGGTGGTCAAGCCGCCCTGCTCACTGAAGTGCTTCTAAGGGAGCAGGCAGTTCTGCTGCCTCAGTCGCTGGGCCTCCCTCCCTGCCACTGCTGGGCCTCTCCACTGCCCTGCAACCAAAATAACACATGGCTTATAGGTGGGCTGTAGATGACTCCTGGGTCCCTGCTCTGTCCTGTGACCCAAGCTTTGCACACCAGATGTTAAATATTTCATTTACTATCGGTCATGGCAAGAGAGACCTCATTTATTTGTTCTAAGTTGATGAATGCTTTCCCCCCTCCTCTTCTTTCTTCCCTTTGAGATAAAATTTTGCTGTGTAGCCCAACTATGCTGGCCTGAAACTCTGACACTTCAGTGCTTTTTTTTTTAAAAAAAATCTTTGTTAGGTGTTGTGATAGCATGTACCTTTAATCCCAGCACTTTGGATACAGAAACAGGTAGATGTCTGTGAGTTGGAAGCCAGCCTGGTGTATATAAGTTCCAGGCCAGCCAGGCCTACATACTGAGACCCTGACTAAATAATAACAATGATAGTAGCAATAGTAATAATTACAATCAAGGTTTTATCTTTGTTTTCTGTTTGGGAGTTGTAGCATCCTTTGGCGCACACACAGAGGCATGCACTCATGGGGTTAATCTTGAATTTCTCCTTCCTGCTCCACCTCCTAAGCTGCAGGATGACAAGTGTGACCCACCATGGCACAATTGTGATAGAATTATTTTTACTTCATCTTAAATAAAATTTCTAGTTTGCAAAATGCATAGTTTGTCTTAACAACACAAATAAATATAGCTCCAGAGTTTTCTTGTTTGCTTTTATGTCTTTTTCATAAATCCTTTCCTTTGTGTTTCTGTGAGAAGTGAGGTTGGATAAAAATCCACTTGGGTGTGGTGTTGCATGCCTGTAATCTGAGTGTTAGAGAAGGAGGAAGCAGTCTGAAACCACTCTGGGCTACATGAAGTCTTTGAGGACAGCCTGAGATGCAGACCCTGTCTCAAAACAAACAAAAAGGAATTGATTAGAACCTGCTCATTTAATCCAATACTACTGTTTCTGAAGTGATACTATTTAAACAATTTTTTTAGATTCTTATTTTTTTAATTATGTATAGCACAAGGCTGTGTGGCATGTGAGTACAGGTACTCAAGGAGCCCAAAGGAATTTGATTCCTTAGACCTGAAGCTGCTGGTGATTGGGAATGCCCAACCTATGTGCCAAGAACTTGCAATTCTTTGCAAGGAACAGTATGTGGTCTTAATGGCCAAGCCAAGCCACCTCCCTAGCCAAGTAATACTGTTTTTAAAAAAATAATGATAGACCAAAGGTCACCAGCTTTATAATGTGGTGTTGGAGAGGGAAGTTTCACATTACATGTAGTTCTGCATCGCCCCAGTCCTTAGAGTCCCTCTAATTGAGGCTTGGTGTTGGGACTGACGCGACTCCTGCAAAGGCTTTAAATCTTTCCTCCTGCGAACGTGCCTTCACTTGAAGGCAGAACTCTGAGTCATTTATGACACAATTAATAGTTTAACATTCATTCTCCTTGAATGTTTTGAAGACATTGGAAGGTAGGGTTAATGCAAGCCTCATACTTTCCTCAAAATATTGGAAGGTAAGCGATTTTTAATAGCTAATGTCATATTATAGATTTGAAGCAGCTCTCTGGAGTGTGTACTGTCTACTTCTGATCCTTAATGTGTAGCCACGATGAATGGTGCAGTCATTAATTCAGTCTGGTTGAACCTTGGTCATAGACTTGTCCCAGAAGTCCAGCATGGCGCTTTATGGCATGAAATTCACAATTTAGATTTAAAGGAACAGAGCCCATGTTAAAAAACGTATTTGTACCCAGTGATGAGCATCGTGAATGTGAACTGTGGTTACACATTTCTGCTTAGGGAATATTCTTTGTAAAAGCTATGTCATTAGGGGCTGGAGGTGTGACTCAGCTAGTAGAGGAAGCGTGCCAAACATGTAAAAAAAAAAAAAAAGCCCTAGGTTTCACTCTTCTGTACTGCACTAACTAGACACAGCGGGAAGTACCTGCAATCCCAGCACTCAAGAAGTAGGGACAGAGGATTGGCAGTTTAAGATCAGCCTTGGCTGTGTAGCAAGTTCAAGGCCAGCTTGGGATATGTGAGATTCTGTCTCAAACAATTTTCTTTAGAATCATGTAACTGGGAATAAGTTGAGATAGCTCTATCAGTATAAAGTACCTTGTATTTCTATATATTGTCTGCTCCTGCTTCAACTTCTTTTTTCTTTCTTTTTCTTTTTTCTTTTTCTTTTTTTTTTCAAGACAGGGTTTCTGTGTAGTCCTGAATGTTCTGGAACTCACTCTGTAGACCAGTCTGGCCTTGAACTCAGAAATCCACCTGCCTCTGACTCCCAAGTGCTGGGATTAAAGGCGTGCGCCACTACTGTCTGGCTCATTTTTCTTTTAATGTAACACTAGCTAGCCTGCAACTTGCCAAGTTTTGATTAACCAAGATTTTAACTTGTGGTTATCCTCCTGCCTCTGTCTCTTAGAGTGCTGGGGTTTCAGGTGTATATCACCACACCTGGCTATTTATATGGTATATGTATTTGTCCCACCAGAATCAAAGCCAGCGTCTAAGCCAGTGGGTCTCAACCACTGAGGGTCACGAGCCCTTTGGGGGGCAAACAACTCTTTCACAGGGGTTACCTAAGACCATCAGAAAATATAAATATTTACGTTATGATTTATAACAGTAGCAAAATTACAGTTATGGAGTAGCAAAGAATGTTGGGGGTTACCACACATGAGGAATAATAGTATTAAAGGGTCACAGTTAGGAAGGTTGAGAACCTTAGAGCTGCTGCTGCCAGGTGCAAGGTCAACCTGGTCTACAGAGTGAGTTCAAGACTAGCCAGGGCTACACAATTGCTTTCCAGTAGAATTATTGTCCTGTATGTAACTATATCAAAAAATCTTCTGCATTAGTTGGTTTCTGTTGCCATGGTAAAATGCAATGACCAAAAGCAACTTACACACAAGTTGTTTTTTTGCCTTGTGGCTCCAGAAGGGTAAGAGTCCATCAAGGCGGGAGGTAAGGCAGCAAGCAGCAGGCATAGGGGCAGGAACAGAAAACAGACAGCTCACATCTTTAACTGTGGGTACAAAGCAGAGTGAGCTGGAAATGGTAGAGGCTTTCAGTTCTCAAAGCCCACCCACAGGGTCATACTTCCTCTAACACGGCCACATCTCCTAAATGTTCCCCAAATAGTGCCACAATCTGAGGACTCAGTGTTCAAAGGCCTGAGCATAAAGGGTTTTTTTTTTTTCATTTAAACAACCACAACCACCATGCCCAGAGTTCTTTGTCTGAAGAAAAAGGAAATGACAAATGAACCATTAAAACCAGTGCAAATGTTATATCCTCTTCTTTCTCCTCCCTCCCCCCACTTCTGTTTTTCAGGACAGGATTTCTCTGAGTAGCCTTGGCTGACCTGAAATTTGTTCTGTAGACCAGGTTGGCCTTGAATTCACAGATCCACCTGCCTTTGTCTCTTCAGTGCTGGGATTAAAGGTGTGCTCCAGCACTGGCTTCTTCCCCCTTCTCTTTATATGGGATTTTCAGAGAGAATCCTCAAAATGTCTGGATATCAGAATGGCACCGCCATTGTAGAAAGTTTTATTTCTTATTTTGTGGATTTAAAGTACACCATATCTTTTGCTGGCTTTCAGAGTTTAGACACAACCGGCGTTGGCCCAGACTTTGACCAAAGAGGTCAAATACTAGCCAGTGTCAGAGTGACAAGTGCTTATATTTCAGACTCAGAAGCTTCCATATGCTTTCATTTTGTATGGTTGATGATTTTTGGAACAGGTTAGGCAATCTTCCTGCCTCAGCTTCCTGTCTGCTGAGATGACAGAAGCTCGCAGAACCACACCTGGCTTTCTACTGCATTTTCCTCATTTTCTTCCGATGTGGGTGTCCCATCTTTATTTTTGAACATATAACTTTTATTTTAAACACCAGAATTTTTTCTTCACAATCTTTTTTTGTTTGTTTGTTTCTGGCGAGTATGTAAATTGACTTATATCTCCTGCTCATAGCACAGAATTTATAGGTATCTCTGACATTCACCCTGGCTCCTGCCTATCACTCAGTGCAGAGCAAACACAATGATGCCCATAGTATCTTCATTGCTGGCTAATATTTCAGATTTGTTTGGGATTTCGGGTCTCTAAAGACTTGACAAGAAACAACTTAGATGAGGCACACTTGTTTTTATTTTGCTGGAATTTGTTCTGCAAATTCCTGCTGAAATTCTTTCTTCAGAGTCACACTTTGTATAAGTTAGGAGGAACAAGAGCAGAAATAACACGAGGTCTTCCTTAGTTTTCTTCTCATGGCTTTGCTTTAAAGCAGTTGCTCTCGGTGTAATCATTTTCAAAGCATTAATAAGGGAAGAGCCATTGCTGCCAAGTTGCTGAGATTCTGAAATAGCGTTTTCTTCTGAGAACTGGGCAGCTGAGGTCATTTACTAGCTCTGGGAGTGTGTGGAAGGGAGAGCCATTTTGCGGACACACCCTGCTGAGGTCAGTAACCTGCTGTTCAGTGCACTCTACTCTGACCTGATTTAGACCTGAAGGTTCTCAGCAGGCAGAGGCTGCATCTGTACAGGAAGGAAGCAACTAATGCTGGGAGGCTCAGAAGGGGTTCAAAAGGGAAAGGACAGGCCAGACCCAACGGGATGGACGTGGAGCCTTTATGACATTGGGTTAGTGAGGGATCCAAGTACTGACAAAAGATGGCTTTGTCCCTGGACATGGTGGCTTACTGAATCCAGTACTCAGGAGGCTGAGGAAGGGGGGGGATCAAGGCAAGCCTAATCCGCATAGTGAGTTTCAGGCCAGCCTGGGATATAGAATGAGACAGTGCCTTAAAATAAAGTAATAAAGAATTCAAAAGAAAGATATTGTACACAGTAAGCATTGCTTGTATGCATAGGCACATATATAGTTTGAGTGACTGGATTTTAGAGATTTCTTTTTCTTCTGTGAAAGACCTGCTTTGGCTGGAGACATGGCTTGGTGGATGAAATGCTCAGTGCACAAGTGTGAGGACTCCCAAGATTCACATAAAAGCTTGCCTGGAAGCCTCCTGGAGTCCCAGCCCTGGAGGGGCAGAGATTCCCCAGGGCAAGCTGGCTAGCTCGAGTAGCTCGACTAGCTAGACTTATAGAGCTGCTGGTTCAGAATGAGACCCTGCTTTCACTACATGGAGAGCAATGAAGGTTGACATGTGCGTACATGCGCGCGCGCACACACACACACACACACACACCTCATATATTAAAAAAAAAAGGAAGAAAGGGAAGAAAATGCACTTCAGGGTTTGAATTAGTAAACTGAGCCCTGACACACAAATATGGTAGATCTGCATAGAGGTTTTGGGACTCTGCTACCTACATACAGGAGACAACTGTGTTAAACCTAAATGAATCCAAAGGCCTTTAGTAGATCGTAGCTTTTTAATTTATTATTTTAAATTTTACCTTCTAGAAAATATAGCAGAAAATCTGTTTTAAAATGCTGAATAGGTCATAGCTTTTGAACTTATTATTTTAAATTTTATCTCCTAGAAAATCTATTTTAAAACACTGAATAACTAATAAGGATAAAATTAGAGTAGATTTCAGTTTAAGGAGAAAATCTGTCTAGGAACTGCATTAATTTCAGAAAGATTGCACTTCATAGAGTCCATCGGTTCATTGAGGGTAGTTCTGTTGTTAGTCATAAGTTTTTGCTAAGAGGTTGGTTGGGGCCTGGAAAACTGGAACCTTGTGGTTTTCTTTGACAGTTTGCCAGCTGGAATTCCAGCCAACCAGATAACAAGTTGTAGCAACGCTCAGTCCTCTAGGACTCCTGAGCCTATGCTAGGCCTTGGAGTCTCTGAGCAAGCTCTCCTCCATCTGAGAGTAGAGGGTACCACAGCCCCGTGGTATACACAGAATTATTCCAATGCAAGAAGCTTACAATTGAAGTCCTGGGAGTATTTAGTACAGTTTTACTACTTTAAATTTTAAACAGAAAGCAAGAAGGCAGAATCCCCTTTGCCTTCTTTAGTGTTCTGTCTGTAAGTGGCTGAACTCAGCTGGAGAGACTGCAAGTATGTGTGTGTCAGGAAGTGGCAATGTTCAAGGCAACTCTTATAAGCACAGCATTTAATTGGGGCTGGCTTATAGGTTCAGTGGTTCAGTCCGTTATCACCAAGGTGGGAGCATGGCAGCATCCAGGCAGGCATGGTACAAGAGGAGCTGAGAGTTCTACATCTTCATCTGAAGGCTGCTAGCAGAATACTCACTTACAGGCAGCTAGGATGAGGGTCTTGGGTGGGGATGAGACACCCCCCCCCGTGGGTGTTGTGGGTGGAGGAACACCCTCATAGAAGCAGGAAGAGGAGGGATGGGATAGGGGGTTTCGGGGAGGAGGGGGAAACCGGGAAAGGGGTAACATGTGAAATGTAAATAAAGAAAACATCCAATAAAAAAAGACCCCACCCACAGTGATACACCTACTCCAGCAAGGCCACAGCCTCTAATAGTGCACCTCCCTGGGCTGAGCATATACAAACCATCACATCTACCAAAATTTCTTTGAAAGATAGGGGGCAGGGATGGGGGAGAATGGGGGCTAAGGTAGAGAGGGGAAGGGAAGAGAGAAAGATCCTAAATTTTATCTTTATATATTGGAAGTCCCTGGATTTTCTCAAGTGTAGTAAGGTGAAGTCTACGTCTCCTCTCAGCTTTCCTTTCAGGAATGATGATACATTTATCTGGTTGATGTCATCACCGATCCTGTCAATCAAACCCAAAAAAGAATGAGTCATTCTTTTTTCTCCACATACCTAGGATGTCACTGAACTTTGTGTTTATATACTAATAGTAGCTCCCCAGCTAGTCATTTTCTTTCCATTCAGACTCAGTTTCAGACCACTCGTTTTTAGACTCAATCACTCCATGCATAGCTATAGTACTAAATATCTTACCTATCATTATTTGTAGCACCTTTCATCATTTACCACTCGTGAGGATAAACATAATTAAAGGAATGTACAATAATAAGTGTTGGTAAGGTTGTAGAAGGCTTGGAATCCCCATTTCTCTCTCAGGTAACTCTACCCTACCTTTAGAAGTCTAAATTTTCTAACACACAAGACTTTCACTGTGTCTTTGATTGGTGGATTAGGTTCTGTTGTTTTCAACATATTTTTCTTTTCAGGTAATCTTTTAAAAATGCACATTAGAGAAAATGAAAGCTCCAAAACACAGGGACCGCTAGTTGTAAGGCCTTTCCTTTCCTTAGCGGCCAGCACACTGCCTTCACATGGTGTATACAGAGTAAATGCTAGTTAACCTAGTGCTTCATTCAGTAAGTGCCAAGGCTTAAATGACTGGTCTTCGGCTCTGCCTTCCGTAGACTCACTGGGGACAAAGTCCTACCATAGTCTTCAGGTTGGAGTGTCTGGATGAAGGGTTCATCCTAGCACTGAGATGCTGCTCTTGCAGCCCAGGTTTTGGGGCACTAAGCCCAACAGATAAAGTAAATACTTCAGTTGTACTGTACGGAACCTAGTTGGCCATCATAAGCATTGAGCTGTTGGTTCTTTTGTGTCTCAAAGTGCTCTGCACAGATGGGATTTTTATTGGGACATTTGAAGGTGTTACCGCTTTGACAAAAATGTTTTTTTTTTTGTTTTGTTTTTTTTTTTGTTTTTATTGTAAATGTTGAGTATTTTTTTTAATTTAATTTTATTTTATTTTTTTAATTTACATTCCAAATCACTTCCCCTTTCCCGTTTCCTCCCTCCCCGAAAGTCCCATAAGCCCCCTTCCCTCCCTCTTTTCTCCGTTCCTTAATTTTTTTTAACACTCAGCGATGTAATTTAGGGCTCTGACCTTTTAAATAGCATGCCATACCTCTAGTAATAAGCATAGATACCTTGATCCTATTTGCAAACTAAAACCAAGCAAACTCTGTCTCCTCTAGGCTGGACAACAGTCAGCAGCTTACCCTCCCAAGACTCTCCATGTCCCTTGTTCCTGTTCCACTACGGTGCTTGGAAGCAGGAGATGGGCTCGCTCATGGTCAACAGGACATGATCCAGGAGGAGCAGTGAGGGGCAGTGGTGCTGGTAAGGCAGGGGCACAGTGCGTGCTTGGCTTGCATGTACAAGGTTGTTTGCAGTTATGTGGATATTCCTCTATCTTCAAGTCTAGGTCACACTGTGAATTACAACATTTAACTGTGCATAGGACACAAGGATTCGACTTTAAAGATAAATCTCTAAAGTTGTATAATCTTATGCATATCTATATTTTTCTGGATTGTTGTTATTTTTATAGAGGGTTCTTATCAGATTTTTAAAGTCAGATTCTTTCTGGAAAAGAAATAAAAGTCTTTGCATACTACTTAGCCTGGAGAAGAGGAATGTTATTACCACTCCCCTCCCTCTGACTCAGGGACAGCCACTTCCTCAGCATTTGTCTTTGTTTCTAGGTCTGCAGAGCTCTGGGAGTGGAGGCTGCTGTGCTAGCAGGCAGCTGGGCACTAACAGAGAACTAAGGTGTGACATGCACTACAGATCTGAACAGGCAATCAGACCTGTTTCTGAGGGCACGAAACAGAGGCAGTGGGTGGAGGAAAATCAAAAGACCTCGAATCTTTAAAGTTGATCTTAATAAAGACCACTTTGCTTTCAATCACTGAACTACTAGTAACTTAACCAAACTAAGGGTTCTTAAAAGAAAACAAAAGTTATTACATTTATTTACTTAGGGGGAGACATTCTACATTGTGTGTGTGTGTGTGTGTGTGTGTGTGTGTGAGAGAGAGAGAGAGAGAGAGAGAGAGAGAGAGAGAGAGAGAGAGAGACAGAACAACGTGTAGAAATGGTTCTGTCCTTTTGCCTTGTGAGTTCTGTAGATAGAACTCAAGTTGTCACCCTTGGCCGAAAGCACCCTTGGCCCCCCCCCCCCACACGTGCTTGTATGTGAGCATGCATGTGTGCCTATGTGTGTACTTGTGGAGGTAAAGTGACAACCTTCATAATCTGTTCTTTCCTTCTACCGTGTAGGTCCTGGGGATCAAACTCAGGTTGTTAGGTCAGTAGAAACCTTTACCCACTAAGTCATCTCTCTGGCCACAAAGTAAGGACTCCCTATAAAACCATTTTCATTTATTTATATGCATATAAAGAAGTAAAGATCAAATGGATGACCGCCCCATTGGAAAATGAAATGCATTCTATATATACCCTTTCCTGTGCTAGAAGCCAGCTGAAGTGGTATGGGTGGGTCTTGTGGAAGAACACTGATGGGTCAGAGAAAGCAAAGGAAGATTTCAGCAAGTTCCGTTCATAGCTCTGAGCAGGTAGTTCAGCTGCAGTGTATCTTTCCGCATTCAGCATAATGAATCCTGCATAAAGCTGCTAGCTAGAACCTCTGCCCTCATTCTTAGAGCTCGAGGGCGTAAGCAAACACTCTGCCACTTGATACTTCTGAGTGACTGACTTGTACCATCTTTGCAGTGGCCTTGGTTCCACCCTAGGCCGCCTAGATTACCTCTTTACCATGGGGGTTTGATGTCATTATAAGGGAACCCTCAGAATGAAGATTTCCCCCCGATTGTTAATATTCTTAGACTTTCTCTTTCCCTGCTCAAGTTGGGAATCTTGGGTAATTATAACCAGAGCAGGCTTTGCTTTCTCTCCTGCTCACCCAATCACTGCTCACCTCACCTCACCTCGTGGGTGCCAACTGAGACCACTCTGTCATACCTGTTCTCTTCATGAGGTCCAAGAACATGTATATTAAGATGGAATTTTTATCTCTTTAGTGAGCTTATAGCATGATTCAGAGGTTCTCTTCTTGGAGGTGGAGGGTCGGTGAGGAAGGGAGTACAAGTTCATGGAAACGTGTAAGAGAAATAACTAAAAAGGCTTAGAAGTTAAAATGTTCACTGATGGTGAATTGGCTAGCTGAGGAGTTCTTTCCTTTGACCCTTCCTTCTACTTAGTTCACACTTAACATTTACAGATGGGACAGCTCAGTCTAGGACTTAGTTTTCTGTAGTAAATAAGTGTAGAACATATTTGAATACACCACTGCAGGTATATCTAAGGCCTTGTTTTACTTGGCAGTTAGGAAATAGACAACAATTATGGATTCTATCTATCTATAGGGTCAGGCACAATATAACTTCCCAGTTTTCTACTAGCATATATTTCATTGTTATCACTATTACTGTTATTATTTATCACTAATTAATGATTCCTTCAATTTTTATTTTGTTCCATTCCAGTATTTTTTTAGAGTTTGAGGCTAGCCTGTTCTACATAGTTCCAGGACAGTTAGGGCTATACAGAGAAACCCTGTCTCTAAAAAACAAACCCAACAAAACAAACAGACAAACAAAAAACAAAAAGACCCAGCATTTTCTTTTTTCTTTTTTTTTTGAGATTGATTTATTATATGTAAGTACACTGTAGTTGTCTTAAGACCCACCAGATGAGGGCGTCAGATCTCTTTACAGATGGTTGTGAGCCACCATGTGGTTGCTGGGATTTGAACTCAGGACCTTCAGAAGAGCAGTCAGTGCTCTTAACCACTGAGCTATCTCTCCAGTCCCCAGCATTTTCTTTAATTAATTCTTTATATGTATGCATGTTGCATGTGTGTCTCTGGAAACAGACAAGGTTCCTATTACTCCTCAGGTGCAAATCACCTAGGTTTAAAATTAAGACTTAATTGTTTTTTCCTTACAAACCATTTCTATGAACTCAAGTCTGTAGTCATTTGCCTAACAAACCTCATCAATTTGCCCTTTGAATCTTGGGATAGTTTGTTGTTTGTTTATTACTGACTTGAGGTCTAACTATATTGTGGTCTGGCTTAAGTTATCCTGCCTCAGGTAGCTTGACTCTAGGTCACCATATTGCCTCACTGACACAGGATTTTAAAACAAACACAGATACAGCAGATTATCTCATGCAGAGTTCTACAGTCTCCGAATTCCATTTATTACTGCTTTTAATTTTTGAAAGTATTGTTAAATGTATTTAGTGTCTGGACACATGCACACATGTGACCTTTGGAAGTTGGTCCTCTCTCTCTTTGTGTGTGTATGGGGGGGGGGACTCATTGGGCTCAGCTGTCTTTTTCTACCTATTGAGTTGTCTTGCTGGCCTTGTTTTTAGTTAAACTTTAAAAAGTAAAATATAACTATTTAGTAAATGAACAGCAGAAGTGTATTTGAAAGATTTTGGTTGTCCATATTCATTTCTTTCCTGTTTCCACTCTGGCACAGCCTGGTTCGAGCTGTGGGTGAACTGTGTGAGAGCAGGGTCCTGTGATACAGACTAGCGTGTGTAACCTGTGTTTCTCAGGGGTTAGAGAATATGAACACTGTCACAGGCTTCAGCTGAGAAATTTGGCAATCTCAGAATTTGCAAATAGCTGAGCACAAGTCTTGCGTTACTATGTGTCCACAGGCAGCAAGTCCTTTGCTTTTAGAACAAGTGGAGCAGACTGAAATAGAGCCCAACTGAGAAAGTCGTTTTCACTGTCCTTGGATTTCAGTTGCCTCTCCCAGCAGAGTATCATTTGCCTCTATTGATCTCATGGGATATTTTAAGCAGAGATGAGAGTCTTGGTCAAAACACTTTGTATTCTGAAATAAAATCAGAGTGCCAGTGGAGGCTCTAAAAATGTTTACTCATCCTTTCAGATATTACCCTACCAGATTTTTTTCTCAATATGAAGATGCTGTGTATCATCTTAAATTTTAACATTGAGATCAGGCCAATAATAGTTTTCTTGTAGAACTTCTGATCCTATAGTGAATGTCCTATTTGTATTTAAGGCTTTTGTAATTTTTGACCAAAGAATATACTCTCCTTAAATCTTAGTGAGGGTTTAGATTTAAACACAACTTGATATTTATCTTGAATATTTACCGAAACAAACTGAAGATTTTGCACAAATGTGTTCATAGCATCTTTTTTTATGGATGAAGTGTTTTGTGTGCATGCACGTATGTGTACCATGAGCATGCCTAGTACCCACAGAGGGCAGAGAGGGTGTTAGGTTCCCTATAACTTGAGTTGCAGACCACATTGAGCCACATTGTAGGTGCTGAGAGTCCCAGGTCCTCTGCAAGAGCAGTAAGTGCTTCTAACCATTGAGACATTTCTTCAGCCCCAGTTTATAGCAGCTTTACCCACAACAGACAGTTACTTGTGTAACTAAGTTCTTAAGACTCTCCAAACCATCCTTATGTGTATTTTACCCTCCTCTCCCCTTCCATATCTATCTCTTTCTCCTCCCTAATTAGAGCGCCTCTTTCTCTGTTCCCCAATTAGACCACAAGGACCCTGTTATTCCCCGCTCTCCTGCCCATGATTGCTCTCTTCTTCCTTCCCTGGTTTCTGCACTTGTTCCAGGTTTGGAGATGGAGCCTAGGGTGAGAGAGAATTTGCTACAGTTATCTCTCTGGGCTTGGTTATGTCTTTCAACTTGACCTTCTCTATATAGCTCTACCCATTTGCAAATTTTGGGATCTATGGTTGTTGTTTGTTTTGATTTGTTCTTTCAAGGTAGCACCTCACATGATCCAGGCTGGAACAACCTATCTGAAGATGCATTGAACTGCCTGGTGATACCATCTCGGGTGTGTACAGTCCTGCCTAGCTCTCTCTCTTAAATGACTGAATTGGAATACCTAAATTTTCTTTTTGTTCCCCTTTCTCTGAGAATAAAATAATCAGTACAGTCCATGCATTTTGAGGTGTGCTGTGCTCATCACTATTTTCAGACACTTATTTCAAAGGGTTTTTTTTTTTTTAATAAAGTTCCTTAGGAAAGGAAACAGAAATCTCTGTATCTTTGTTAACCTAGAATAAAGCCAATTTAGTCTAAAACAAAAATTAAAGTTGATTGAGACTAAATGGGATTACAATCAGGGAAAACAGATTCAGGCCTTCTAAAATGTGTCCAAGTTCTAGTGAATGCAGCTATGTCTGAACCTCTGAACCTCAAGTAGGGACAGGAGTGTACTTATGCCAATTTGCTAATCAAGAATTGTTAGTGCTGATGGACATTAAGCTAGCCTACTCATTGTGCCCTCCCTAAATGCCCCCCCCCACATACACATATACACAAGGTCTTACTATAAAACCCTGACTGGCCTGGAACTCTGTGAACTCCCAGAGTTTGCCTGTCTCTGCCTCCCAGATTAAATTCATGCACCATCAGGCCCACTGGGTACATTAAATGTTCTTTTAAAAGGGAACTGGATAGCTAGCTGTGTGGTGGCACATACCTGTAATCCCAGCACAGGGGCGAGTCATTTATTAATATTCCCCTGTCTCTGTCTTGTCTTGTCTTGTCTGTCTGTCGTCATCCCTATCCTTCTCTGCTTTTGAGCCCAAGCCTCAAACTCAAAATCCTCCTTCTTCAGCGTTCTGAGTACTAGGATTGAAAATTTGGTTTGGAGCCGGGTGGTAGTAGCGCTTGCCTTTAATTCCAGCACTTGGGAGGCAGAGGCAGGAAGATTGTTGAGTTTGAGGCCAGCCTGGTTTACAGAGTGATTTCCAGGACAGCCAGGGCTACACAGAGAAACCCTGTCTCGAAAAACCAAAAAAAAAAAAAAAAAATGTGGTTTGGGACAACCTGTGCAAAATCAACTGGGGGACTGTATAGTGAAGACCTTGTCATAAAACAAAATTTGCAGCTTCTAGAATAGTTTGCTAAATTATATTACTTAATTTGATTTTTCTTTCTCTCTCTCTCTCTCTCTCTCGCTCTCTCTCTCTCTCTCTCTCTCTCTCTGTGTGTGTGTGTGTGTGTGTGTGTGTCTTGGATATTTTTATTATTCTTTAATCTTTTTTCTAGTCCAGTCATTATCCCACTCCTCATCCTGTACCTCCCCCCTCCCCCCACACCCTGTCTTCAAGAAGATGTCCCCACCCCACTCTCACCCCACCAGACCTCCTCACTCCCTGTGGCCACAAGTCTAACCCAAAAGGGTTAGGTGCATCTTCTCTCACTGAGGCCAAACCAGGCAGTCCTCTGCTGTGTGTCAGGGGCCTCAGACCAGCTCATGTATACTGCCTGATTGGTGGATCAGTGTCTGAGAGATCCTGGAGATCCAGGTTTGTTGAGCCTGCTATTCTTCCTATGTGGTCACCCTTCTCATCGGCTTCTTCCAGCTTTACCCCAATTCAAAACCACAGGGGTCCTGGCTTCTGTCCATTGGTTGGACATAAGTATCTGCATCTGACTCTTTCAGTTGCTTGTTGCGCCTCTCAGAAGGCAGACATGCTATGCTCCTGTCTGTAAGCACACCATAACATCTGTAATAGTGTCAGGCCTTGGAGCCTCCCCTTGAGATGGATCCCAATTTGGGCCTGTCACTGAACCTCCTTTTCCCTCGATCTCTTCTCCACTTTTGTCCCTGCAGTTCTTTTAGACAGGGACAGTTCTGGGTCAGAGTTTTTGACTGTGGGACGGCAACCCCATTCCTGTGACTTTTCTTTTTAATTTCAGTCAGGTTTCAGATTTGACATTCAGTTCTTTCAAAGTATATATGAAAATTTTTTCTTGTGTACCCATGCAGGTGTATCTCTATATGTCTGCTTCTCTCTGTGTCACTGTGTCTGACTCTGTGTGTGCCTGTGTGTCATGTCTGGATGTCTCTGTGTGTGTATCTTTGTTTGCATGTGCTTGCACCTGTAGGCGTATATTCTACCTACCACCATGCTGCATGCTCTCACGCTTAACCCCAAACCGTCCTTTGGCAGGGTGACACACAAGTCTATAATTCATTGATACAATGCCGAGCAAATTATTTCAAAACATGCTGTTCTACTGTTGAGTAATATATTTGTTTTCTCACTTTTGTTGAAATTTCCTTTTCCCTTACATTTGGTGACATTATGAGATTTGTCAGTTTTAAATTTGCCTCTGGCTTGCTAACTCCCCAAAGCTGGCTGAGTTTATTGCCCCCAAGGTAGGTCAAAGAATCTGAACTTTCTAGCCAGTGTGACCCCTGCCACCCATGCCCGAGGGAGGTGGGAGAGGCCCAGAATGCTAAGGAGGCCCCTCCCTAGATCCCCACCCAGTCCATGTACTTGGAAGTCTTATAAGAACCTGTAAACTACAGTGTTCTTTGGCAAGCCACTGCAGAGGAGCATGCGCAGTCCCTGAAGTGTGTGAGATGTTGCAAAGCAGGTAAGGAAGATTCAAGTCCTCTCTCTTCTCCCATACCCTTCTTTCTTTCAGTTTCTTAATGGAATATTGGTTTATAGGATGACTTGTGATTTATACAGTGCTCTTGAACTTGGTGAGCTGCTCCTAGAAATGAGTCAAACCCAAGGAAATTATGGCCTGTTGGTCAGAAGCATAGTAAGACTCACAAGGCTTTCAATTGGCATCTAACCGGGCACTGTCTTAGGCCTGGGCTCTTGCCCTGGCGTCTGGATGTTCTATCCAGGTATAGAAGCTATGGGAATTTAAGTGAAGCCTGGTGTGATGTTTTCCTGTATGTAATCCAGGCACTTGGAAGACTAAATCAGGTTAGTTTTGACTACAGAAGTTCTCATGCAGTCAGGTCTACGTCGCTTCTCATATACTGTCGCCGCCAGTCTGCATCCTGAGTTGCTTGTTACTGGGGAGAGATGCTCACAAGTTGTGTGGGTCATGTTTTCTCTGTTAGGTTCCTATGTTCTTGCAAGGGACAAAGAGGTGGTTGGATTTTGTTTTTGCAGCACAGGTATTTTGTATATTTTTTTCTCCCTATTAATACATCCTGAAGGAAAACACCTATTTGTCTTCAATATTTAGTAGTATCTAGGTTTGAAGAGAAAGTCACTTTAGTAGGGTGTTTAAAATGTCACCAAAGCATTTCTGAAGTTGTTTCCTGCCTCTCTCTTGCATCTATATCCTTTTCACTTGTCAAGGTTTCTAGTTCAGGTCTATAATTTGGTAACTATGAAATATTCTCTTGGTTCCTCAGCCCACCATGCTGAGGAAGATCTATCCTGCTGGGTCTCCCTTTCTGTGAGCTTTGCCTCATGTGAGGCTACTGGAGAACCAGAGTAGCTCCAGCCATATTGTGGGCAGACTGGACACCTGTGGCCTTTGGTTATGGAACTTGAAGTCATTGGATTCTCAAGCTTGCCCCATCCCTTGCCTTGTAGCTAGCTGGACAGTGGAGAGCCTCTTGGAAGTCCTGGTTAGCATTCTACACCTGACTGATTCAGGGACACCACATGGCAACTGCATGGCCCTTGAGCTGCTGTACAGTGACTGAGGCCTTTGACAGCAAAGTTTGCTGTGAGGTTTCCCTCTACCTGAAATTTTTCCAAATAAGGGGCGATAAGACAGCATAGTTGTCTTTAGCACTCCCTAGCTAGCTTGAGAAGAGAGCTCATGGTTTCATGGTTAGACTCTGAGCAGTGTGGAATCATCTGCATTATTTTCCTAAAAATTCTGGAAACTTTGAGTCTGAGCTTCTATCATCTAGTATTGGGTATATTAATACTAGTATAATTCTGGATTTTTGTTTTCTTTCAATCAGTTTAATTATTCCATAGGAAGGTTTATTTCTACTTCTGTGCCTTTAATTTTACCCATGGGTGCAAAACTGAGCTCGTGAAAGGGCTCCATTGTTGGATACTGCTTTCAAAGAAAGTAGCACTAGAAAGCAGGAGCAGTAAGGCGATGGAAGCGGGGCAGAGCTGGGGTGTGGTTGTATGCTCCTTCAGTCGCGCAGAGGCAGGGAGACTCAAGTTCAGAGACAGCCTTGTCTACATAGTGAGTTCCAGGCCAGCCAGGGTAGTATAATGAGACCCAACTAGTCTCAAACACAAAAATAAGCTATGTCTTATTTTAGGAAGTTTCTGAAATTTTTATGTGTCATTTTGCTAGGATTAAAGTTACACAACCATACCTGCCTCAAATATTCTTAATTGGCCTTATACTAGGTTAACAAAGATACAGAAATTTTTAGATTTTTATTTAAGGAACTTTATTCTAAACAAAACAAAACAAAACATGAGCACAGCAAATCTCAATGCATGGACTATACTAATTATAAATTGCACAATAAAATCCTTTTATTCCCAGAGAAAGGGGAATATAAAACTTAGCTTTTCAAATTCAGTTTAAGAGAGAGCTACGTGTGATATACACACCTAACATTGTATCACTAGGCAGTGCAGGCCAGAGGATCAGCAATTGAAATAATTTTGAATAATTATTGAAATTGAATAAATATTGGAAAATAATTGAAATAATTGAAGTGCCTCTTATTTTTAGACCACATGGACCCTGTTATTCCTCGCTCTACTGCCCCCTCCTTCCACCCTATGATTGGTTCCTTCTTCCATGGTTTCTGCACTTGCTCCAGGATCTGTACTCACATCTGCAGAGCCTAGGGTAAGAGAGAACTTGCGACAGTTGTCTCTCTGGGCTTGGTTATCTTTCAACATGACCTTCAATATCTAGGTCTACCCACTGCAAATTTTGGGTTTTATGGTTGCTGTTTGTTTTTTGTTCTTTTGAGGTAGTGCCTCATGTGATCCAGGCTGGAACAATGTATCTGAAGATGCATTTCAATTGCCATAATTCAGAGTACACTGGGCCACAGCTTCAATGCCATGTCTGCATTAAGAAAGTAAAGGAACTGAAATGAGTGTCAGTCCTGGCTTGCATTCACAGCTGGGAAAGTCCAGCTGCTTTCTCTCATCTGCAGATGCCACGATGGCTATGTTGACTTTGCAGTAATTTTAAATGGATTATTATTACTGTGGAAAAGGTAGGGAGATATCCTTAGCAAATACTCAAGTGGGCAGTATTATTAATCTGAACTTCCCTAAATTCTTCACTGGTAGTGTGTGGAACCTCCCTGACTCTTAAAATTTTTCTAGTTATTTGCATTTAGGTATAAAGGGCACTAATACTAGACTTTTACTATGAATAAGTTTAAAAGATAAGTAGTGTGTCTTTAATCTGGTCACTTTGTTATATGAATCTTCTTAGGGAAATTGCTGAGCATGCCCAACCTCCTTGCAGACACAGATTATGTCAGTGAACTGACTGTAGAAGCCAGGGTCATAAGCAAGGAGGTAGTGTTTCCAGGATATCCTAAAGCATGGGGGTAATTTATCATGAGTTTTCTTTGCTGTTTGCCTGAACTTTTGACATGGTGACCTGCTGTAACAAAAGACAGCAGAACACTTGATACCAATTAAAACAGCCTGCCTCTACAGAAAGCTCAACTGCTAGCAAATCCACGTTCAAATTCAAGTAAGTAAGTCGACAATTAAGAACAAATGACAAAGTTATTCAATTTTAGCATCTGCTAGGAAACGGAAGTGTACCAGCCTTCTTCCTCTTCCTCTTATTATTCAAGACAGGGTTTCTCTGTAGCACCAGGTAGCCTGAGATTAGCTATTTAGATCAGGTTTCTATGGGATAGTAAAGTAAGAAGATACAATACTTAACATCTGAGTGGACAAAACAGAGACATAAACAAAACAGAAACAAAACATAAGAAACAGATAGATGCAGAAATTCACTCAGATCCCGTAAAATCCCTACACTGGAAGCCATGATATGCAAAGGACCTGTATAGTAAACAAAAGAGTATATTGAAAGATAAGAAATATATAGAAAAGAAATAATACTTTAAAAAAAAAAAGCTCTGACATGAGAAGATCCCACCCCCACCCCCAAAGATACCCTTGAGCATTGGTACCAACCGCTAGGCATGTGACCTACACTTGAGTACTTTGTTTCCCCAGTGAGACTCCCTTGGAGGAAACTAGTTTTATTTTTTGGCAAGTGGTTATTACTTGTAGATTCTGGATTAGGAGTGAGAGTTTCGTCTGCCTTTTCCTTAAGCTCTAGAGGCCCCTCTGGTGTAGATCTGTGTAGGCCCTGTACATGATGCCTCAATCTCAATGAGTTTGTATGATCATGTTGATTGCTGGTACTTGTTTTCTTGGTGTCCTGTCTCCCCCATGCCTCTTTCACTCTTTGGGATTTGATGGAGAGTTCACATTTAGGGCTGCATGTTCGAAGTTCTCACCCTCTGCATATCGTCAGCCTGTGAGTCTCTATTTGTTCTCATCTGCAGGAGGAAGCTTGCTACTCTGATGGAAAAGCAAGCCACTGATCTATGAGTATAGCAGAATGTCATTAGTCATTTTATTTAATCTTTAGGACAGTAGTATTTGGGTTTGCCCTGGGTCCCTGGCCTATCTAGTTAGTCTCAGGTTCTTGGTCACATAATGGTTGCCTTAGTATGGGTTGCATCTCATGTACTATGCCTTCAGCCAAGTCAGATTGGTAGGTTATACACGCCACAATTCCATGCCATCCTTGCACTCTCTTGGCAGGCAAGACACAAATTGTAGATTTAAAGGTTTGAGGCTGGGATTGTGTTTGTTTCTCCTTTGGTAGCATGTAGGGTACCTTTCAGTATTAAACCCTAGCATTTAGGGGTGAAGGTACCAGCTCAACTTCATGTTCAATGAGTTGTATAGGTGTCATCTTGAGTTATGGGTCTTGCCACTAGCTTTCACAGGGGTTGCATCATCAGATATTTACATTATGACTCATAACAGTAGCAAAATTACAGTTATGAAATATCTTATGAGGAACTGCATTAAAGAGTGTCAGCATTAAGAAGGTTGAGAACCAGTACTGTAGATCTTCAATGGAGGGACCAAGCCAACTAGTCAGATTCTTGAAATTAAACTTATCCATAAACATAAAAATTCTCTTGCTCTGCTGAACTCAGTGTGCCTCTTAGAGTTCATGATTAACTAGTGAGATTATATTTACTTAAATAAATTTTATTGCAGATCTAATTTCTTTTTTGTTGTTGTTTTTTAATCTTATTTTTTTACACTCCAGATTTTATTCCCCTCCTGGTCTACCCTCTTGACTGTTCCACATCCCATCCCACCTCCCTGTCCTACCCGCCCCCAGTCTCTGAGGATGTCCCCATCCCCCACCCCCACCCCACCAGACCTCCCCACTCCTTGGGGCATCCAGTCTCTTGAGGGTTAGGTGCATCTTCTCTGACTGAACCCAGACCTGGCAGACCAATGTTGTATATGTCTTCCATTATGAGACAACTGGGTTGTTTCCAGCTTTCTGCTTATCAAAAACAAAAACTGCCATGAACATAGTGGAATATGGTGCCCCTGTGGCATGGTGGGACATCTTTTGGGCTTATTCCTAAGTGGTATTGCTGGGTCTTTTTTTTTTAAAGATTTATCTATTTTTATGTGAGTACATTTTTACTGTCTTCAGACACACTAGAAAAGGGCATGTGATCTCAATTACAGATGGTTGTGAGCCACCATGTGGTTACTGGGACCTTTGGAAGAGCAGTCAGTGCTCTTAACCGCTGAGCCATCTACAGCCTGGTATTGCTGGGTCTTAAGGGTAGATAGATCTATTTCCAATTTTTCTGAGGAAGGAACCTCCAGATTGATTTCCAGAGTGCTCGTACCTGTTTGCAATCCCACCAGCAATGGAGGAGTTTTCCTCTTTCTCCACATCCTCGCCAACACATGTTGTCACCTGAGGTTTGATCTTAGCTATTCTGATTGGTGTAAGGTAGAATCTCAGGGTCGTTTTGATTTGCATTTCTCTGATCTATCACTCAGGACTTTGAACATTTCTTTGGGTGCTTCCAGCCATTCAAGATTCCTCTGTTGTAAATCTCGGTTTAGTTCTATACCCCGTTATTTTGATTGGCTTGTTTAGTATTTTGGTGGTTAGCTTCTTAAGTTATATATTTTGGATACTAGCCTTCTATCAGATATGGCGATAGTAAAGTTTTTTTTTTCCATCTGTATCTTGCCGATTTCTTTATTTAATAGCTAGCACTTGCCAATAAATAAACTTGACAGCTACTGTAAATGTTCATGGCTCCATTTTTGTTTGGGTCTAGCATTACTTACTGACCATGATTGATAGCTCTACTTCTACATTAGGAGAAAGCTCTGAATGTGCTGTCCAGACTACACTGTTTTACAGTACTTAACAGCATTGAAACAGTGAGATATGTGTCAAGAATTTCATAAGTATGCTTTGTATACTGATAGTTACATGGGAAGGATGCTGTTCATAAGGTATGTCACGAGGCCTTATGGCATCTAATGTTCTTCAGATGGGTATCATCGAAATAGAAAAGAATGCAATTTCAGTGTATTTCTACAGTTTTTTGGCAACTTATAGACCGCAAAATACACATATTAAAAATAATGAAGGAACTTTTAAAACATTGTGTGACAGCTCAAGTTCTAAGTTCAGTGCATTGTGGTTTTTACTACTTCAAAATTAATTATCTAGGTGGTACTTTTAAATATTTATAAGATGAGCCGTTATATGGCAGTGACTTTTTTTTAAAAACTGTATAAATTATTTTAATGTTTATATTTAATATTTAACTTAAAAAACTGTATAAATTCATCTAAGTTAGGGTTTTAATTGTGCTATTCTGTGGAATGTTAGATTTGTTGCATGTTCTATAGTGACTGACGCTCCTCCTGAACCTGTGAGAGATGCATCAGCGCTCACCAGCTGCTTCTTAGTACATGTGATGGCTATGACCCTCTGTAACTCCTGACCCAGGGGATCAAGTGCCCTCTTTGGGCCTGAATTGAGGGAAATGAATTGTTCTCATGGGAATCTGCTGTGAGATCTTCTTAGTGAACAGTTCGTTGTTGGGCTGTCAATGGTACTGCTGACACACCTTTGTTTCCTTCATGTCTGTTTGCCTAGGGATCGCACTCACTGGCCAATCCCATTTCTTTTCCCTGGAGAGTACTATGTACTTACTCATCCATAGACTGACCCATGATCCATTGATCATCTGAACACTGCTTATTTCCTATATCCCTCTTCCTTAGTGAGCTATTCCAATGCTCACCCTTTAAAAACAAGGTAGGGTTCTCCTTCAGATGGGACGTCACTGACCTGTATTTCAGTGAATCCCCAGAAAATAATTAATAAAATAATTTAAGAACTGTTACATTTAAAATCCAAAATATTGCCTTTATATCTTATGTATATGAATGTTTTCCCTGAGTGTATATCTCTGCACCAAAAGTGTGTGGTACCTTTAGAAGTTAGAAGTGGGGAGAGGAAATTAGACAGTTGTGAACTACATGTGGGTTCTGGGAATCAAATCTGGGTCCTTAGGAAGAACAACCAATGTTATTAACCATGGAACCATTACTCCAGGCTGTAAATTGCTAATTGAAAAATATCAAGATGGAGTGGTGTTTTACTCCTGAGTAGTCATTTTTGTCTATGTTTTATGTATTCCTATGGCTAAAAATTCTTAAGGAGAGAGACCTTTATATCTCAAGACTCCACAGATAGAAAGTTTTATATTTATGTTCCTGAGTATTTGTGTGCGTGTGTGTGTGTGTGTGTGTGTGTGTGTGTATATATAATGTTAGGTTCTCTGGAGCTGAAATTATACATGGTTGTAAGCAGTCTGGTATGAGTGCTAGGAACCTTATGTGGGTCCTGGAAGAGCAACAAGTGCTAACCACTGAGCAATCTCCAGCTTCTAGAACAATAAAAGTATCAGTCTTTCTGTTTTTTGATACTATCTAAAGGCACTAAATAGTAATACTAAAATGTTTTCAAGTTAAAGAGTTGTCTTAAAGTGTATAGGAAACCTGTTTCTGGATATGTGGTTATCCATGGTACATCTCCATATCTTTAAAACATCTCTTGGTATTGGTTTTTTCTATACTTAGTAGAGGGTTTCTTCTACTCCATTCTCTGAATAGACTAGCAGTCTCAGTAGTCTAGTCTGACCTTGAACACCTCATTCTTCTACCTCTGCCTCAGTGGAATGTTAGAGCTTTAGGTCTGTACCATGAATGGCCAGTCCTTAGGACTGGCACATAGTGAACTATTTTAAACCAATAGCCTATGAGAGGCAATGAATTTATTGACATCTCTTATTGATCTTTAAGGATGCCCTTATTCTCATGTAAGTTTGTAGCCCTTAGGGTAATCATTTCTAAAGCAGGAAGAAAAATGACTAGCTTGTCCCTAACTACAGTCAATTATGATTAGATCAATATGAGGATAGTACTGTCCCAAGCTTTTGAGAAACCCAAGCAGCATGCCCTGTGAGGCAACATAGCAAGCAGAACATCTTTGAGAAAGAGCAAATTTCATGACTGATAGTGTGTAATTCCCCAGTGCACATGTTGCAACTATCTGCTACAAAGTTTTTCAGTAAAAAGGGCATTTTATTCTATTTCCCATTAAAGAGAAGCTTGCTTTGGACTTGACAAGTCAATTAACTTAAGAGTTAGGCTAGGAAAACATTGTCTTATTTTTTTTAAGATTTATCATATGTAAGTACACTGTAGCTGTCCTCAGACACACCAGAAGAGGGCATAAGATCTCATTACAGATATATGTGAGGCACCATGTTGTTGCTGGGAATTGAACTCAGGAAGAGCAGTCAGAGTTCTTAACCACTGAGCCATCTCACTAGTCGTGTGTGTGTGTGTGTGTGTGTGTGTTTTTGAGAAGATGGGTCTTCCTTGAACTCCAAATAATCCTACCATCCCCTCTAGAGTTTGGGATTATAGGTGTATGTCAACAATCCTGGTTCTCCTCCTTCTTCGCTCTATTACTTCCCTAAGTTAGGGAGAAGGTAGACGATTATCCTGGTTTAATTAAGTTTGCTCTAAGACTTATATCAGGTTCACAATTCAAGGATATTTGTCTCTTTCATTCAGTGATGTATTGGTGGCTACAACAGTGCCTGAAAAAGGGGTTTATTCAATGAATATTTGTCAATGAAGAAAGAATAACTACCATGATATGTAGGTTACCTCTGATAATTGTGTCATTGCTAAAAACTGGAATGATACCCAGGTAAGGCTGGTACGCACATACCTTTAATCCCAGCACTCAGGCACAGATGGGCAGATTCAAGGACAGACCCCACCAAAAAAACAAAACACAACACTAAAAGATTATAAGTTAAATGCTTGAAATCTGTATGGAGTTCTAATACTGTATTACTAGGAGCCATTGTATTGGATCTACCTGAGTTATGAATGTCTAGTTATCTCATGAATATTTTGAAATGGTCAGCCTCTAATCTGTTCCCCCTTTTTAATTTTTATTTGACATTTTATTTTTTAAACTCACCCCCAAGATCTGCAGGCTTTACCTCCAGCACTTAGATTATGAATCAGTCTCATTGTCTTCTTCCTGCTTGATCAACATCACACCCCTTCCTCCCCCAGCCCCCAGATGGCTGGTTTGTGGGAGAATAACTGAAAGGCACTTGGAGCTTCTTGTGCACCCAAACCAGGTACACTGAATTTGTGACTGACCTTGTGGGCTATTGGATAAACTCTTGGACAGGCATCCAATCAAGTCCCTAACTCACACAGATTCTTCCTGTTAGTAGAACTTTTTCTACTTGATCTGCTTATCATCATGTCAGTATCCACCTCAGCTTTGCCCACAAAATCTCCATAGCTTCTTTCTGATGTGGGGAGTCTCCCATTGTCTTAGTCAGGGTTTGCATTCCTGCACAAAACAACATAACCAAGAAGCAAGTTGGGGAGGAAAGGGTTTATTTAGCTCACACTTCCACATTGCTGTCTGTCCATCAACAAAGGAAGTCAGGACTACCTGCTATACCTGCATACAGTTTTTATCACTATTGCTCTGTAGTAGAGCTTGGGGTCAGGAATGATGATTCCTCCAGAAGTTCTTATTTTTGAATAGTTTTTGCTATCCTGGGTTTTTTGCTATTCCAAACGAATTTGCAGATTGCTCTTTCTAGCTCTATGAAGAATTTTGAGTTGGAATTTTGGTCAGGATCTGTATCTGAATCTATAAATTGCTTTAGGCAAGATGGCCATTTTCACTATCTTTTTTTTTTTTTTTTTTGGTTTTTCGAGACAGGGTTTCTCTGTGTAGCCCTGGCTGTCCTGGAACTCACTTTGTAGACCAGGCTGGCCTCGAACTCAGAAATCCTCCTGCCTCTGCCTCCCAAGTGCTGGGATTAAAGGCGTGTGCCACCACCGCCCGGCGCCATTTTCACTATTAATCCTGCCAATCCATGAGCATGGGAGGTCTTTCCATCTTCTGAGATCTTTTTTGATTTCTTTCTTCAGAGGCTTGAAGTTCTTGTCATACAGATCTTTCACTTGCTTGGTTAGAGTCATACCAAGATATGTAATATTATTTGACTATTGTGAAGGGTGTCATTTCTCTAATTACTTTCTCAGCCTTTTTATCCTTTGAGTAGAGGAAGGTTACTGACTTGAGTTAATTTTATATCCAGCCACTTTGCTGAAGTTTGTCAGCTTTAGGAGTTCTCTGGAATTTTGGCGTCCAATCATATCATCTGAAAATAGTGATATTTTGACTTCTTCCTTTCCAATTTGTATACCTATGTATGACCTTTTGTTGTCTAACTCTAGCTAGAACTTCAAATACTATATTGAATAGTTAGGGAGAGAATGGGCAGCCTTTTTTGGTCCCCGGTTTTAGTGGGATTGCTTCAAGTTTTTCTCCATTTAGTTTGATGTTGGCTACTGGTTTGCTGTATATTGCTTTTATACTATGTTTAGGTATGGTTTAGGTATGTCACTGGAAGTAACATGGTGACAATGATCCCCTAAAGTTGATTCTGTGACATGGACTTTAAGTAGATACATTCCCTGCCCCATAAGCAGCTGTCTTAGTCAGTGTTTCTATTTCTGCACAAACCTCATGACCAAGAAGCAAGTTGGGAAGGAAAGGGTTTATTCGGCTTACATGTCCACGTTGTTGTTCATTGTCAAAGGAACTCATGCAGGTCAGGAAGCAGGAGCTGATGCAGAGGCCATGAAGGGAGGCTACTTGCTGGCTTGCTTCCCCTGGCTTGCTCAGCCTGCTCTCTTATAGAACCCAAGACTACCAGCCCAGAGATGGAACGACCCACAAGGGGCCCTCCCTGCTTGATCACTAATTGAGAAAATGCTTACAGCTGACATGAAGGCATCTTCTCAACTGAAGCTCCTTTCTCTGTGATAACCAGCCTGTGTCAAGTTGACACACAAAACTAGCCAGTACAGCAGCTAGAAGTATTTGCCTCCATTAATCTGGATAAATTCATAGACAAACATGATTCACTGATTTTGTGTGTGTGTGTGTGTGTGTGTGTGTGTGTGTGTGTGTGTGTGAGAGAGAGAGAGAGAGAGAGAGAGAGAGAGAGAGAGAGAGAGAGTATGTGTGTTTGTTATTATATAGTGAAAGGAGTATTTATAGGAAAAATTACTTATTGTAATTACTTATTGTAGTACTTCTTGTATAAGTATATTTTTACTTTTAGAGCTGGAAAACACATACCACTGTACAAAAACCAGTAAGCCAAAAAAAAGAAAAAAACAAAACCCAAAACACAATGCCCTCCGAATTTTGAGCATCATTTGCAGTTTTCTATAGTGAGAGATATATGAGTATCATCTGAGTGATTCAGAGAAAGTCAAATGGGGCTGGGCTACATTACAGCGCTAAACGCGCATTGGTGAAATGAGATGCTGATCCATTTGCACGCTAATGTGCTATTTTTAAGTCATGCATCATAGTGTCTTGAAAAAGGACTGTCATAATTATGATGGATTAGACTGCAGACTCAGCCCTCTGTGCAGTAATTGTTTCACAGATGCTGGTGATGTGACTTGAATTTATAATTAATTATCGTCACAGGCAGGAGAAAGCTCAAAATTGAACTCACAGAAGAATTGACAGCTAAAACCTGCCTTGTTAAATGCTCACCATCAATCAAGAGATGTATTTTCAATGAAGATACTTTTGTTTTTCTGAGACATGGTTTCTGTGCAAAGTCCTGGCTGTCCTGGAACTTACTATTGTAGACACGGGTGGCCTCAACTCAGATCTACTTGCCTGTCTCTTGAGTGCCAGGACTAAAGGGATGTGCCACCACACAGCATAAACATGCTTTGTAAATCTCTGACCAGCCAGCCACGGCCAGTCTGCCATTAGTTGATCTCATGGAATGGTATAGTATTTCTTCATATATATAATTTTACTCTTAAGCTTTCCAACAACAAAAAGGGGCATATTTATAGTTGATATAACCTACATTTGGTTCCTCAGACAGCCAGTCATTGTGAGGAATATTAGTTATTTGAATAAATAGGTAAATACAAAAATACTGATAGTTAGTTCTAAATTATATCAGCTCTCAAATTTAAATGAATATATTTTTTAAAATGTGCATTGTTTGGCCTAGACGTATGTCTGGAACTTAAACAGTTCTGACCTGTCATGTGGGTGCTAGGAAATAAACCCCAGTCCTGGAAGAGCAGCAAGTACTCTTAACTGCTAAGCCATATATCAGAACTTTTGAGCCCAACCTTGTATTGGTTCATATTTTAGGGAATGAACAGCAGTCACTACAGTGGTTCACACCTGTAATGCATGCTAGCAATCACAGTGAGGCGAAGGGACCTTAAGTTCAACAAACTGTCAGAATAACTAACTCTACGGGAACTTTTCATATTCTAAGTGCTGTCTTTTATTTACTTCAAGTCACATGAGGAAATTATTAGGCCCTGGTTAAAAGATAAGTAAATGCCCTTAATCCTGTTAATAACCACAGGTCCATAAGACATGTAGCAAACTGCCTTTCAGAGTATTGATAAGAAGTTTGCAAATAGGCTCAAATAAGGGGAAATATGAATTTAAGGTCAATCTCCCTAAACCATGTTTTCCTTTGTATTATGTGATGCAAAGGGCTTCAGAGAGCTGCATGTCCCTAGCAGGAGCCACTTTCTCAGTATTCACATGTACAGTGGGAGAAAAAGGAGGCCCTTTTTGCTTCTCTGAAATGCTTAATCCATCTTTAGGATGGCTATGGTCACATGGCACTTCATTTGAATGCCATTTTAAAGCCGTTGCAGTCTTTAAAAGGTAAAATGTCACTCTGTGATTCTGAACTCTTTCAGCACAATTCTGACAGCCAGAGTGGCTACCAAAATATATGCTAGGCACAGGGAGCTCGGGTTTGACTTACAAACTAAACTAACAAATAAATTTGATAATTTTTCGGTAGTCCTAGGTATTAATTCATAACAAAACTTTATAATGGACTTCAGTAGCTTGCAGTTAGCCCTGAGCCTTAAATGTTTAAAATCAGTTATTTGGGTTTTTTTTTTTTTTTAAGATTTATGTTATGTGAGTACACTTGCTATCTTCAGACACACCAGAAGAGGGCATATGATACCATTACACATGGTTGTGAGCCACCATGTGGTTGCTGGGAATTGAAATCAAGGACCTGGAAGAGCTCTTAACTGCTGAGCCATCATCTCTCCACCCTATTTAATTTTTCTTTTGTTTTAAGTATAACTTAATATGTGAGATCTATAGCATCCATGGGAAGCTTAACTAGTCAGACTTTCCAGGTTTCCCAAGAGACCTTTGGCCTATACTTGTGTGTGTGTGTGTGTGTGTGTGTGTGTGTGTGTGTGTGTGTTGTGTGTAAGACCATTTTGAAAAGTGGTAGCCTAATTTTTATTGACCATTGTCCTCATAAGTGACATTGGCTAACCTTATAAAAATGCCTTTCAAGCTAGGCAGCATGGGCTCCTGAGAGACCCTACCTCACAAAAATAGTAATGATTCTCATAACATTCCTTAGTTGAAATGACAACTTTCTTCATGTAGCAATCAAAAAATAGGTATAATAAATGACTGTACCATCTATAAATCTCCAGTAATCACACTACTTTAGAAGTATCTAATCTCATAAATTCACTTCTAAGAGCAGATAATAAATGAAGCCTGTGTCTGTTATTTTCAACTGGGAAAGGAAACGTGACAATTTTTCCTCCTGTAAAATGTCGTTGAAATTTAATCCTCAGCAAGGAACTGATGATAGGAACTTGGTATTTAGATGTAGGGTATCCAGAAATGATTAAAATTGGGATCACCAGGTAGAGTCCTCAATGAGCGTGTGGATCAAATGACAACCTGCAGGGGTTTTGGGGTCCAACTCAGGTGTGTAGGGATGGGAGCTTCATAAAGAGAGCAGCACACACACACCTTCTATCTCTGCCATCATGGCCTGCACCATCCCTAGACATAAACAGCAGGAAGTCCACTCCACTTGAGAATAAAGAGCCAAAATAACCCTCTGTCTATAATCTGCCCAACCCTATGCTGTTAGTAATAGGAAGTGGACTGAGAAAACCATGCAAATATAACTTCAGCAAAAGTTTATAGTTATTTGAAAATGGATCCTTATTTTAGTCATTTAAATTTGAAAAATAACCTAATATCTTAACTATTAGGTAAATATCTCAAATACAACCCAAAGATTCTTCCTGACCATGACTTTATGTCACCTCTATGAACCAGATAACTAACATGGCTGCTCTTCATTCTCTCTACTAGAAATAAGGCCAAAGCCTGCATCTTCAAATAGGTACAGGATCCTGGAACATTCATACAAAAGCTATGGCCTAGGACACAGTAAAGCCAAAGGCAATATTTCCTTTTCCAGTCTCTTAAATGAAAGGTTGTTTTCAGGACCCAACCAGTAGCTCTCAAGGACATAGTGTTCAAGTTCCCTAGACTTCCTCTAATAGGTTAGCCATTATTAGCTTTCCTTTTCCGCAGTTTTACCCAGGAAATTCGTTTTAATTTTCACACCAATACAAATTACATCTTGTCACCTAAGATCTACTTACACAGGAAGGTCTTGAATGTATTTCCTACTTCAATTAGGTAGGACAACACTGTATACAGATCCTTTTTGACATCACATTACACACATATGCCACTATAAGTAATAACACTTGATTGCTATATGTGAATTATATGTACAGTTGCCAAAAGAATGCATCTTTTAAATTTTTCCTTTCTCTTCCCTAACTCTCCCAATTTCCTTACTAATCAAACCCAGAACTACCCATAAAAATTTGATACTACAAGACATGGAAGCTTAAGTTTCAAAATGAAATTAAATGTTTCTGTTTAATGTCATTCAATGTAATGTATTACTTTAATTTTTTATTTTTTAGCCTGGTTTGTTTTAAATTCACCTTGCCACTGAGGACAGCCTTGGCCTCCTGACTGTTCTGCCTCCATCTTTCTTTGGGGGATTAGGATTCTATGCGTATGCCTTCTGCCTAGTTAATGTAGTGCTGGGGACTGAAGCCGGGCCTCTGCACATGCCACTGTCTTATCTAAAAAATAAGTACTAATCTAACAATACTGTTTTAGTCCTGAAAAGTGCTCTTCCCTACTATAAATGGGTGTGAGTGTACATTAGTGAAAATGAACTGGATTAGCCATTCATGGATGTCATTGCTAGACTATAAACTGAGTGGGGAAGATACATATTTGCATATGAACCAATTGTTGGGTTTTGCATGGTTTAAAATTACATTTATTTACCATGTGTGTTGTGTGTGTGTTGTGGATACATAGGTAGGTAGATAGGTGCCGTGACAGGCATGTAGGGCTCAGGGGACATTGTAGGAGTTCACCCCTCTCATGTGGGTGCTGGGGGCATCAAACTCAAGTCATTAGCATTGATGACAAGTGTCCTTACCTGTTGAGTCATTTCACCTGCAGGAAATCTTGCAATCACCTAGAAGAGGCATGCTTGAAGATGGTTGGAGGTGCGTGTATTTGTTTCAAACTGAATGTTGAACCCGGGGAGAGTTTCCCACATGCTGCAGGAATCATCTCACACTGACATCCCTAGCTGAGGGGTTTTTAAGCTACACCTTTCACCCCATCACTACCTAATACATTACCACTTAGTATACACTGATAGCATTGAAATTAAAGAATCTGACAACCATTGCTACAGGCCTGCTAGAACCAATCAAGTATGGTAAAGAGGAAAAGACACCAGAATTAGACTGTGGAATTTTGTTCTTCTGAAGAACGTGAGGATCCAGTTTTAAAAGCTGTTATGGGGATTCTGAGATAAGAGAGCTGGTGTAGTGTTCATAGAGACGATTCCAGGAACCCACAAGAAGCAGCATGACAGCTCAATAAGTGCTAAAGAAAATGCTTTTTCTCTGGTACTAGTTACCGGGGAGGTGTCTACTTCTCCTAACAGCTGGGATTCAGTCCATTGTTCCTTCTCTCCATGCTGGGAAGACAAGAGTAGCTGTCAGCTAAAAGATGAAAATGAGCATCTGATTGCTATATCTAGGTATTGGTGTTATTGTAATGCTGTTGAATCCTTGTTTCTGTGTCTTTAGGATCCATTCAAAGGGCAGCCTTGTGGATGGCCCCGAAGCAAGCCTGATGGAACAGGACAGAGCCACCCATGCTGAGGGCACCAGACCGAGTCCATTCCTGATAGTATCACCTTCTCCCGTCGGCCACACAGAACTTCTGGCTGTCAAACTCCAGAATGGAAGCCTATTATCAGAGAGACCTCATCCAGAAGTAAATGGAGACACCAGGTGGCAGTCTTTCCAAAGCCGTTATGTAATACCCCACATGAAAGGCAACCAGAGCAGTCATGAGAGTCCAGATTTCATGCATGAAGGCAGAGGGCATTCCAGGTGCTTACAAAATGGAGGGATAAAACGCACAGTTAGTGAACCATCTCTCTCTGGACTCCATCTAAACACAAAATTGAGACTAGACCAAAAAGCTAAGGGAGAAAGTAATAACTTCGGGGAAACCCAAGAGAGAAACACAAGTAAAAGCAGCAGTCAGTCAAATGTCTCCGGATTAAATGATAACAGAGAGCCTGTGACCTCAATTGCCCAGGAAAGGACAGTTGCAGACATAGATGCTTTCCCAACAAGGAACTACAATGGAGTTGAAAACACAGCCTTTCAGATTATCAAGGAGCAGCAGGAAGGGGAAAATGGCAGGAACATTACATTACTTAACAAGGCTGTGCTAATTCCTAATGGTGCTACAGTTTCTGCCCCTTCTGTGGAAAACACACATGGTAAACTCCTGGAGAAAACACAGTGTTATCCAGATTGTGTTTCCATTGCCGTGCAGAATACCACATCTCATGTGAACGCCCTTAGCAGTCAGACTGCTATTGAATTGACAAGTGAGATCACTCAACCATCGCTTACCTCAGCACAGATCAATTTCTTGAAGACCTCAAGCTCCCAGCTGCCCTCAGAGTCAGCTGCAATGGTGACTAAGGTCTGTGATGCTGATAATGCCAGTAAACCAGCTGGAGTACTAGGTACCTATCCTTTTCAGAAAGCAGAACACCAACAAAAGTCAGGTTTGGAGATACGCCCATCTCGTGCAGAAAACAAAAACATCCAAGGAAACATGAAGCCATTTGCTGAAGAATACTATCCTAGTTCCGACAGTGATTTGCAAGCTTCTCTTGGCAGCTCTGAACAGTATTTAAAGCAAAAGGAAACCAATGGTGCTTACTTCAGGCAAAGCTCAATGTTCCCTAAAGATTCCATTTCTGCCACTACCATGATGACTCCACCACCACAATTACTTCTTGCTCCCCGCCCCGTTCTTCAGCTTCCTTCAGAAGGAAAAGGCACTCTGAATGATGTAGCTTCGGAAGAACACCATCACTACCCCGACCAAAGTAACCTAACTCTTTTAAGGGAAGGGAAAATAGAACATCAACCTAAGACATCATCTAGCCAGAGTCTGAATCCATCTGTACATACACCCAACCCCCCCTTGATGCTTCCAGAACAGCATCAGAATAATTGTGTCCCACTGTGCTCTGAAAAATCAAGGAGAATGTCAGAATATCTCATGTATTACCTGCCAAATCGTGGCCACAGTGGAGGTTTACAAGAACATAGCCAATATCTGATGGGACACAGGGAGCAAGAAATTCTGAAAGATGCAAACAGGAAACAAACCCCAGACTCTGTCCAGGCAGCACCTGGCTGGATAGAACTGAAGGCATCTCATTTTCGTGAAGCACTCCATCAGACAAAATGCAAGGATACATCCTTGCACTCAGTCCTTCACTCTCAGACCAGTCCTGCCAATCAGATGAGCTCCAAACCGTCCACTGGCAATTTAAACATGCCTGGAGGATTCCAAAGGCTACCTTACATCCAGAAAACAGCTGAACCAGAGCAGAAGTCTCAAATGTACCAAGCAGGAATGAATCAACGACCCTCTCCAGGTATGGGGGACCAACATCTACAGTTCCAGAAAACTTCGTACCAGGAGTGCATCCCCAAGACAGATCTGTCAACTGAGGCTCGCCTGCAAGCACCGAGTGTTCCTCAGTATCACTTCCAGCAAAGAGTACATCCCTCCACTGATAAGCATTTGAGTCAAAAGTCCACAGAGACTCAACTATTTTCTAGCTTTTTACAACATACTCCTCATAAGCAGGCAGCACAAACACAAGCATCCCAGAACTCAAATTTCCCCCAATTCTGCCAGCAGCAGCCTCAACTACAGAGGAAGAATAAAGAACAAACGCCTCAGACTTTCTCTCATCTCCAAGGTAGCAATGATAAGCAAAGAGAAGGCTCATGCTTTGGCCTGATTAAAGCTGAAGAAAGCCTTTGTGGTGAAAACCAGTATTCAAAATCAAGTAATTTCCAAACTCACAATACCCAGGGGGGGTTGGAGCAAGTACAGAATATAAATAAAAATTTTCCCTATGTGAAGATCTTAACACCAAATTCAAGCAAATTACATGATTCAAGTGATATACACCCAGCTTCTGAGAATAGAGAACAAGCTCGACATCCTGAACTCTTTGTAGGAAATAAGACCCCAAACCTGCAGACCATGCAGTGTTTCCCGAATAATGTGACCCCAAATCAGGATGTTCATCACAGGTGCTTTCAAGAACAAGAGCAGAAGCCTCAACAAGCTTCATCTTTACAGGGCCTTAAGGACAGAAGCCAGGGTGAGGCCTCAGCTGCACTAGCTGAAGCAGCTCAGCAGAGGTATTTGGTGCATCATCAAGCAAAGGCACTCCCTGTGCCTGAGCAAGGAGGAAGTCACACACAGACCCCTCCTCAGAAGGACACTCAGAAGCATGCTGCCTTAAGGTGGCTTCTCTTACAGAAGCAAGAACAGCAGCAAATACAGCAATCCCAGTCATCTGGTTATAATCAGATGCATAGGCCAGTCAAGATTGAGCCTGGATCCAAACCTCATTCCTGTAAACGCCCCATGTCAGAGCCACAAGAAAATATGTCCAGAAGGATAAAGCAAGAGATCCCCTCGCCAAGCTGCGATAATGAGCAGCCAAAGAGCATAATTGAGACCATGGAGCAGCATCTGAAGCAATTCCAACTCAAGTCACTCTGTGAGTATAAGGCTCTGACTCTCAAGACACAGGTGAAAGTGGAAACGTCTACAAATATCCATGCTGCAGAATCTCAGAAACATGGCCCAGCTGCAGAACCACAAGCAGCTCTTTCAGAAAAGATGCCAACCAAAAGAACAGCTTCTGTTCTCAACAATGTTTCGGAATCTCCTTCCCAATCAGATACTCCTGATGCACAGAATCAGGAAGATATCAAATGCCAAGCATGCAAAAATGCAGGTAAGTGCCAGCAACATGATAAAGCACATGGGTTTGCCAGGATTAGCTAACTATCTTCATGTATAGTTCCTCATCCCATTTTTCCTCCCGTCTCCAAGAGAATGTCCACACACCTCTACACACCGCCAGGGCCTCAAGCCATTTTTTAAAATACTTTTTTAAGCTGGCGTGATAGCTCAGCAGTTAAGAGCACTGACTGCTCTTCCGGAGGTCCTGAGTTCAAAGCCCACCAACCACATGGTGGCTCACAACCATCTGTAATGAGATCTGGACACCCTCTTCTGGTGTGTCTAAAGACAGCTACAGTGTACTTACATATAGTAATAAATAAATCTAAGAAAAAAATTTTCCACAGAGAAACCCTGTCTCGAAAAAACCAAAAAAAAAAATACTTTTTTAAATTTTCATTATCATATTCAACACTTTTTATGCCAATCACAAAAAATAATGGACATGTTATTAAATGAACATAAAAAGAAAGTCTTTTTGTTTGTTCACTTTGTTTTTAGTAGAGCTTAAAATCTTGGCTCTTACAGTGGTACCAACCCAAAATAACCATTTTTAGACATTGGAGTTCATTGTAATAAGGCTGTACTTCAATGTCCCTCACATTGCCAAAGGATTTACCTCCTAAACTAAGCTGAGAGTTGACAGTTCTGCTGCAACAAGGAATGAATTGTAGACACAATTATATGAACACAGATTTCCTGCTATGGTCAAAGGTATTTGACTTGAGTGATTGTCATCATTCTCAGTCCACAGGGAACAGATTACATTCATATAAGAAATTGTGTGTGTATTAAGATCTATCCACGAAGACATTTGCCAGCTGTTTCAGTGAACAATGGTTCTGCTTGGAGGGTGGCACAGATATTAGGTGAGGGTAAGATTCTGGTTCATTAGCTAATTTTGAAAAGCATTCATCTCAGAAAAAGTTATAAGATCATCTTCAAAATTGATACAATAATTATAAATATCAAGCAAAATATTCAGTCTCACTCTTTGTTGTTCTCTTACAAGCCACTTCCCAAATTGTCTGCATTTCTTTTGGCTGTATAAATTTGAAAAATGTAAGCTGTTCTGAAAACCATAGTATAGTGTAAACATCAAATAACCAATCCTACTAATAGGTTGAGATAGGAGAAGCATGATATCAAGACCATTATGTGGTACATATCAAGACACTGAAACAAGCAGAAAGTGTATGTGGATTGTACAATATTGGACATATCTCTCCAATTACCAAATTAGAGAGACCACTGGGTGATAGCCAATAACTTCCTAATTCCTCATTTTAAAATTTTAATCAATTAGGATATGTTAATATTAATTTTCATATCAAGAGATTAAGGAAAAGTGATTGTTACTTCCTGTTATTTTTATTGTTAGAAGTAGAATTATGTTTGTGTGGGTTTGTTAAGATTACTTTCTTGCTTTTTCTAGGGTGTAGTTTCCCTCCTTGTGTTGGTGTTTCCCATCTATTATCCTTTGTAGGGCTGGATTTGTGGAAAGATATTGTGTAAACCTGGTTTTGTCATGAAATATCTTGTTTTCTCCATTTATGGTAATTGAGAGTTTTGCTGGGTATAGTAGCCTGGGCTGGCATCTGTGTTCTCTTGTGTACGATATCTGCCCAGGATCTTCTAGCTTTCACAGTCTCTGGTAAGTCTGTAATTCTGATAGGCCTGCCTTTATATGTTACATGACATTTTTTCCTTACTGCTTTTAATATTCTTTGTTTACTGCATTTGGTATTTTATTATGTGACTTGAGGAATTTATTTTTTTTGGTCCAGTCTATTTGGAGTTCGGTAGGCTTTTTGTATGTTTGAGGGCATCTCTTTCTTTGACGGTTGTGTCAGTGTTTTCTATGGTATCTTCTGTACCTGAGGATTATTTCTTTTATCTCTTGTATTCTGTTGGTGATGCTTACATCTATGACTCCTGATCTCTTTCCTAGGTTTTCTAGCTCTAGAGTTGTCTCACTTTGTGATTTCTTTGTTTCTACCTCCATTTTAGATCCTGGATGGTTTCGTTCATTTCCTTCACCTGTTTGAATTTTCCTGTAATTCTTTAAGGGATTTTTGTGTTTTCTCTTTAAGGGCTTCCAGCTTACCTGTGTTCACCTGTATTCCTTTAAGGGAGTTATTTATGTCCTTAAAGTCCTCCACCATCATCATGAAAAGTGATTTTAGATCCAAAGATTATTGTGATGGTGTATCCAGGACTTACTATGGTGGATTGGGTTCTGATGATGCCAAGTAACCTTGGTTTCTGTTACTTATGTTCTTACATGTGCCTCCTGACATCTGGTTTTCTCTAGTGCAACCTGCCCTCCCTATATCTGACTGGAACCTGTCCTTCCTGGTTGTGTTGGAACTCCTCAGAGTCAAGCTGTGTCTATAATTCTGGGATACTGTGATCCTGAGATCCTGGGTGTATCCAAGCTCCTCAGAGTCAAGCTGCCTCTGGGATCGTGAGATCCTGGTGTGACCAAGCTCCTGGGTCCTGGGATCCTGGCCCTGTAAAAGCGCCTGGGAGTGGAGCTTCCTCTGGGTGTTGTGGGACTGGCTGCGGAGTTTGAGCCAAAGGTCTGCTCAGGGCGCCAGCCCAGAAAGACCAGAAGGAACCTGTGCCACTGGTCTGGAGGAGTTCCTGCTTGCCTGGGTCCCTCTGTTCCCAGTTACTCCTCCTGGCGTTGGGACAGATGTCAGATCTCTGATCCTTGACTCAAGTCTTTCAAGGGTTAGGTGTGTCTGGAGCCTCAGACCAGCTCAAGTATGCTGCCTGGTTGGTGGCTCAGTGTCTGAGAGATCTCAGGGGTCAAGGTTAGTTGAGACTGCTGCCTTCCTCAGCTTCTTCCAGCCTTTCCCTAATTCAACCACAGTGGGCCCCTGACTTCACACCATTGTGGGTGTAAGTATCTAATTCTGTCTCAGTGAGCTGCTTGTTGGGCCTCTCAGGGCAGCCAATGCTAGGTTTCTGTCTGCAAGCACACCATAGCACCAGTCAGGCCGTGGAGCCTCCTATTGCTTTGGAGGCCTGTCACTGGACCTCCTTTCCCTCAGGCTCTTTTCCATTTTTGTCTCTGCAGTTCTTTTGGGCAGGAACAATTCTGGGTCAGAGTTTGACTGGGATAGTAAGTCCATCCCTCCACTTGATGCTATATCTTTCTACTGGAGGTGGATTCTACAAGTTCCCTCTCCCTAATGTAGGGCATTTCATCTAAGGTCTTTGAGTCTTGATATTCTCTTTCTTCCCAGGTCTCTGGTACATTCTAGAGGGTCCTCCCAACCCCCACCTGCCAAGCTTGTATATTTTGATTCTGCTGGCCCTTGGGGCTTCACTCCTTGTTCCTCCCTCCCCCTAATAACTGATCATGTTCCCCTTTTCTTCCCTTCCACCCTCTCCCACCCAGGTCCCTCCCTGAAGCTCTCTACTTCTATCTCCCAAGTGGGATTGAGGCAGACTCACTTGGTCCCTTTGGCTTGTTATGTTAACCTTCTTGAGTTCTGTGGATTATATCCTGGGTATTCTGTACTTTTTTGGCTAATAGTGAGTACATATTATGCATGTCTTTTTGGGTCTGAGATACCTCACTCGGGATATTTTCTTGTTCCATCTCATTTGCCTGCAAAACTCAGGATGTCCTCATTATTATTAATAGCTGAAGAGCATTCCATTGTGTAAATGAACCACATTTTCTGTATCCATTCTTTTGTGGGACATCTGGGTTGTTTCCAGCTTCTGGTTATCACAAATAAGGCCACTATGAACATAGTTGAGCATGTTATATACTTAGCATATTAGCCCTCTATCAGATGTGGGGCTAGTGAAATTTTCCCTTATCCATAGGTTGCAAATTTGTCCTATTGACTATGTCCTTGCCTTACAGAAGTTTCATGAAGTCCCATTTATCAATTCTTGATCTGAGATCTTGAGCCTGAGACATTGTAGTTCTTTCTGTGTAGGAAATTTCCACCATGCCCATGAGTCTCTTTCCCACTTTCTCTTCTATTAGATTCAGTTTTATGTTGGTCCTTGACCCACTTGGACTTGAGCTTTGTGCAAGGTGACAAATATGAATCTTTTCAGTTTTACATATGGACCACCATTTATTGAAAATATTGTCTTTTTTTCCCACTGGATTGTTTTGGCTTTGTCAAAGAACAAGTGTCCATAAGTGTGTGATTTTATTTATGGATCTTCAACTCTATTCCATTAATCAACCTACACAACAAAACTGGAAAATCTAGATGAAATGGATGATTTTCTAGACAGATTACACAAAGTTAAATCAAGAGCTGGAAAGCTATCTATATAGGCCCATATCCCCTAAGGAAATAGAACTCATTAAAAATGCCCAGGACCAAATGGCTTTAGTGCAGAATTCTACCAGGCCTTCAAAGAGCTAATACCAACAATCCTCAAACAGTTCCATAAAATAGAAACAGAAGGGACACTACCTAATTCATCCTATGATGCCACAGTTATTCTGATATATTCACAATTATTCTGACCTAAACCACACAAAGACCCAACAAAGAAAAAGAAACCAACAGCCAATATCAAATTAAATGGAGAGATACTTGAAGCAATCCCACTAAAATCAGGAACAAGACAAGGCTGCCCGCTCGCTATCTGTTCAATAAAGTATTTGAAATTCTAGGAAGAACAAGATAACAAAAGGAGATCAAGGGGATACAAATTAGAAAGGAAGTCAAAGTATCACAGATGATATGCTAATATACATAAGTGACCCCCAAAATTGTACCAGAGAACTTCTACAGCTGATGAACAACTTTAGCAAAGTGGCTGGATATAAAATTGAATCAGTACAAATTAGTAGCCTTCCTTTATACAAATGATAAATGGACTGTGAAAGAAATTAGGGAAAAAACACTCTTCATAATCCCAAATAATATCTTGGTGTAACTCTAACAAAACAAGTGAAAGATCTGTATGACAAAAGAAATCCAAGAAGACATCAGAAAATGGAGAGCTCTCCTATGCTCATGGATTAGTGGGATTAACAGTAAAATGTGCCATCCTACTAAAGGAATGTATAGATTCATTGCAATCCCCATCAAAATTCCAACACAATTCTTCAAAGACATAGAGCAATTCTCAATTTGATATGGAAGAAAAGAAACAAGATAGTGAAATTTTTTACAATAAAAGAACTTCTGGGGAAATCCCCATTCCTGACCTCAAACTATATCGGCAGTCATTTGTAAAGGCTCAGAAACTTCTGTTTTGTCTTTAAATTACAGACACTTGTAATGCAAAAGGAAAAACTTCACTTACATGCCTCACAAACCCTGCTGATGCATGTGTTCATTTCCCCTCTAATCAAATCAGATCTTAAAATTTAAGTATTTATTAGATCATTTTTCTCTTAAGTATACACTTAATATATACACTTATATATTATATTATATTATGAATTGTGTCTGCATATACGCACATCAGAAGAGGGTGTTGGGTCCCATGGGAATACTACTGCGAGCCACCATGGGGATATTGGGAATTGATGTGTGGAAGGAAGAGCAGCTGTTGTGCTTGAATTTTTGAAGACAGGGTCTAGCCCTTGCTGTCTTGGAACTCACTGAGTAGATCAGGTTAGGCTGCCTCTGCCTCTAAGTGCTGGGAGTACATCATCACACCCAGCCTGAATATATTTAACTCTTCTGTCTGAGGATACATACAGGCAGGAAAATCTATTAACATTGAAAAGTAATTATTTCCTTAACAAAGTAATTACTTCCTAAACAAAGAACAGTGTTTAAAGTTGGTTAAATATTAGATTTCTGGATATTGAGGAAGTTTCTATTTTTAATCTTGAAATGAAAAATTGTTATATTTAGTTACAAGATTTAGTTACAAGGTGCTTAGTACAAAGTTCATAGTTAGAAGGTTCTGATGAAGTTAGCCCTTAGTATCAAATCAATGGATACTTAGAAAAGCTCTTTTTTGGTGCACTTAGAAAATAACTCCTTTTCCAATGAACATTATTTTGTGTTTTGGGTTCCTTTTTTGGTATTGCTTTGTTTATTTTTGATTGGTATTTTTAAATGCCTTGTTTAAGTTTGTTTTATGATAGGTGGAAGGTAGCAACAGTATCTGGTCCCCACAGGTGTAGCTGAAGGCATTAGAGGAACACCATATATTACTGTTTAAAGCCCCGCCCATGCCATTGACACACTTGGTAGGCTGGTCTTCTGCCCTGTGAGGGGCTGTTAAGTGGAGCACTAAGTTCTCACCTGTACTCCTACAACTTAACTCTTTTAACTGATAAGCTCAAGCTCAGACAAAATAGGTCCGACCAAAAGGCACGCAGGAGAAAACACAAAAGAAAAACTGGATCCCGAAAGTTGAAAAGTAAGAGACTAATCACCAGCATAATTCTTGTTTTTTTTTCCTGCATAAACTGCATTGTAGTTTATTACATAACATGTATTATAATTCCCTTATTGATTGGTTCTATACCTTGATTTAAAATTTTTATGTTGTATCTGAAATGTAATGATAATTTTCCAATAGTTATAGTACTTGGCTTGGCACATTTTCTAATAGAACAAGCAAGCCACCAATGTACACTAATTTAAAGAAAAATTTACTTAGGGCCATTAATATATAGTCAGAGGATAATATTTGGTATAATTGAAGTCTAAAATAATCTTCTATTATCTCAACAGACAAAGATGAAGCTCCTTACTATACCCATCTAGGAGCTGGTCCTAATGTGGCAGCTATTAGAACACTCATGGAAGAAAGGTAATTAACTCAAAGGCACAGGACAGATTAATGGTTACCCTCTGTATATGGCAGTTTTTCCAGTCCATTCCCCCCCCCCCCACACACACACACAGCGCAGTAAACAAGTGTAAATCAAGTAATTATCAGGTTTAGCTATTCCAGGGCTGCCAACCCAACACTCTGCTATTCACTACAGTCACAATATTTGACAGGACAAATAGTCACTTAGCTGGCATAGGCTGCCCACTTGGAGATGGATGCTAGAAAATCCAGGCACAAACAAATCGACCCGCCAACCTGCATGAGCGTGTTGGCACAGGTTACAAAGAGTGACCTCACTTTGGTTCTCTCCTATTTGTGTGTCCAAGAAGAAATGACTGGAAGCAGTATGCGTGAAGACCAGAGTTAAAGTTTTAACTTTACAAAAGAAAGCAAATGTAAAAGGTTGTGAAAGGATTGACAGAGACTTATTTTGAAATCCTTGAAAACTGTCCGTCCGAGGTATCTACATTTCATTTCTGTATGTCCTATAGATAAGAGTTGAATGAAGGGGTCTGTGCTATTAAGAAGTAGCAGAGTTTTTAAAATATATTCACATATGTCTTGGCTTTATTTTCAAATCACGTTCTTCTAAGTTATTATGTAAAAATTCACCATGCAGTCCACCCCCCGCTACAGCACCTGCCAGAGCTACCTGATTTCCTCCTAACACCGCACAGCACTCTGGTGCACCAGGAGTAAAGTCTGTTTGTAGAGTTCTAACTTTTTCAAGATACCTGGATATTAACTTTTGGCCAGATGTCTTTAGAAACACAAGCTTTCTAAAAACTTGCAATTATCCAAGCTGTAAGATAAATTTAGTAAAGGACTGAATGTAGCAAACTCATTTTCTACTCTGTACATAGAAATATCTTTCCCAATACTTTTCATGCAGCATATAATTACAGAATAATCCCTTATACTTTCTGGTGTTTTGGGATACAGTATGCTTGTCTTAGACCAATTTTTAAAAAATAGATTAAACCCTTCATTTCTTCAAATGTGGTTGCAGAAAAAAATACACTTAAATGTCCAAATGGCTTGATTGCTTCTTGAAGTCATCTAATAATGGGTGTGTGTTTCTTTAAGGTTTGGAGAAAAGGGTAAAGCTATTAGGATTGAAAAAGTCGTATATACTGGTAAAGAAGGCAAGAGCTCTCAGGGATGTCCTATTGCTAAGTGGGTAAGTGTACCTCGTCAGTTCCCTTGCTCTTCCATCCCAATCATTTCTATTCATTTATCTAACCTCAAGAATTGGCTTGCCCACTTCTTGCCAAAGAGCATCCCCATTTGGAAGGGGAGCATATTCTATGTGTATTCTTGTATTCTAAAAGCAGAGTGGTTCTGAAATCATGAACAAACCACTAAATTGAAATAACTTAGAGGTCAAAAGCAGTGGTTCTCAACTGTAGGTTGCGACCCCTTGTGTTAATGGATGACTTTTCCACACGGGCCACCTGACCTGATTGAAAATATAAGATATTTTATACTATGATTCATAACAGTAGCAGAATTACAGTTATGAAGGAGCAATCAAAATAAATAATTTTATGATTGGGAGTCACCACAAGAACTGTTTAGAGGCACAGCTATAGGAAGGTTGAGAACCACTGGTCTAAAGAATAGTCCTTAGACTGAAAAAACAGTCTTTAATCTTTTAAGCACCATGTTAATATTTATAGTGCCACTTAAAGAAAGCCTTCAACTAAAACCCTACATGCCTTTTCTGTAGTTCTTACTACAGGAGGTTACATTTAACTGTCCACTGTACCAGGCATGGTCTGCTAACCACTGAGGAATAATTTTGGACCATTTCTTTTTTTGGACAGTTGGTTAGATCCCCACTCTATACCTGGGCAATAAAAGACAAATTGTAGTTGGTGATAATTTTAATCCAGACGTGAAAAACTATGCATATGCAAGTATTGGCTCTCATTGACCCTTATTCTTTTTTCGGCGGGGTGGGGCTGTTTGGGTGGATTGTTGATCCACACAGATATATCGGAGATCCAGTGAGGAGGAGAAACTACTGTGTTTGGTACGAGTGCGACCTAATCACACATGTGAGACTGCAGTGATAGTGATTGCCATCATGCTATGGGATGGAATCCCACAGTCTGTCGCATCTGAACTCTACTCAGAACTCACAGATATCCTGAGCAAACGAGGCATATGTACCAATCGCCGCTGTGCTCAGAATGAGAGGTAAGTGGGTTTAAGCCCCTTCCCATTCTCCAGAGGAGGAGGGGTTCACAGGTCAGGACAGTGAATGCTTATATAAGGTCCACTTACTTAGACCATGGGAAGTCATTGTTCAGGAGCCATTTCTGGTAAAATCTAGGTGGCTTTGTTATTTCTATTCTAGTTCTTCTGCCGAGTTGGAGACTCCATATTAATGTGGCAACCATTTGAGTAAGATACCATTTTGGTATTCAGGTCATTGACTTTTAATCTGTCATTTCAAGATTCATAAATTCTATAGAAATTAAAATTATTGTTCCATTTATTCTAATTCATTATTTCTGTAGGTCAAACTTGCTTCCCTTTTCACTGCTACTCTATACTCTATATACTCTATATTCTATATACTCTATACTTCTGGGTAGTTAGTGCATATGTTACTGTTTGTCGGGTTAACTTTGTCCACTTTGCAGGAAACGAGACACATCACCCAGGTTGGTTTTTATTCCTCTTCTGTGACTTCCTGCATGATACTAGCACACGAAGGTTCTCCTGTTACATTTTATCACAGATGGTCTAAAACTAAACTAACAGTTTGTACTTTTAAAGTCTACCTAATTTTTTAACCACTAACCACACCAAATCATTTGCTGGGATCACAAAGAATTATGGCCATGATTACCAATCTCACTACTAATCAGATTGGTTCATTAGAGTTTCAGTCTCAGTTGTTTTATACAGGTATCCATAATTGCCCATTTGAAACTGATTTGCTTTTGACAAGTTTGATCAAAGAAAAAAATAATCTCATGGACTATTCTCGATTGCAGTTCACTTTTACTGATGATTATTCAAATGGGTCATTCACTTCTGAACCCATGATTTGTAAACTTCTGATGACCTGCTTTAGATATAAATACTTATTTTTTTTTCATTCTGGTAAAGGTGCATGTGTATGACATTTAAAAGTGAAGGCACATTGGTACACTTTTTGCTGAGGAATTCACTGTTCTTACCATAGAGTCTCAGGGCGGGCTTCCGGTTCTAAATTGCTAGTGAACTTAGGAAAATAAGTTAGAGAAGCACAACCATGCTTGTTGTTACATGATGTCTATAAGCCAGGAAATACAATTAACAGATGTCCACCAACTAATAGATGGATGAGAAACATGATGCATCCACAAAATATTGAACCTGAGTAAAGTGAAATTATTTCCAGGAAAATGAATGGAACTAAAGATGACCATGTTAAACTAAGCCACAGTCTGAACGGTACCAAAAGTGTGTGGGATAGCTGTAGTGGGACAGTTCTTTTTATATCCTTTTTGAAGATCATCCACACTGACTTCCATAGCAGTGGCATAAGTGGCATAAGGTACATTCTGGCCTGTAGAGTATAATATATATATAATATATATACGCTCGTCTTTTCCCACATTATCAGCAGCATTGATTTCATTTGTTTCCTTAAATCTCTTTGACTTGAATGATATGTAATCTTAAAGCAGCACTAATGTGCATTTTCCTGATGCTTAATACCTTCAAACAATTGTTGGTCGTTTTTTCCCCGTCCCTTCAGTTCACTAGCCTATTTATTGACTGGATAATTTGGTGTTTGTATTGAGTTTCTGTAGTTCTTCTATTTGATCCCTATAAATGTATTTGCTAAAGACTTCCCACACATGCATAAGATTTCTAGTGCCATGTCATCTCACTGCCATTACTACTACTTCATGATTGTCACCTTGACAAGATAAAGAAGCAGCTTGGACACATTTCTGGGCATGACTCAGAAATATAGGGTTAGTTGAGGTAGGTAGACCCACTGTAATGTGGCTAGCACTTCTGTTGGCTGGAGACAAATTGCTTCCTCACTTGTGTTCATATTACAAAGAATTTGAGTGTGGTGATATGGATCTACTTCTGCCGAATGTGGATTATTCAGGCATTATTTCTCAAATTTGTAGTTTGATATCTTTATCAAAAGTCAGCTGGCTGTAACTCAGGTTTATTCCTAGATCCTCTTCCATTTGTCTAAATGTCTGGTTTTGTTTAAGTACCAGGCTGGTTTGTTACTATGTCTACTAGGTCTGCAGTATAATTGGAAATTAGTTAATATGAAATAGTATAGCAATGTTCTTGCTAAGTTGAGGAAATTTCATCGTCATTAAATTTTTTTTGTAATTATCTCTATGGGTGTGTTCATGCTAGTGTCCACAGGCTACAAGCATTGAACACCCCTGGAACTGGACCTATAGACAATTATGAGCTACCCAATGTGGGTGCTGGGGAGTAAACTTGAACATGCTATTTACAAAATAAATTTTTTGCATGTTTTTTGTATTCTGGATTTTGCTGAAAAGACTGAACATTGAATTTATAAAGGGTAGTGATAACAAATAACCTTGCCTCATTCTTGATGTGCAAGCCCCTGGTCACCATTTAGTATATGTTGACTGGCTTCATCATGGACCCTTATAATGTTGATAGGTTCTCTTTCCATTCCTAGTTTCTTTAGCACTTGTGAAAGAATGTTCATGTCTGAGAAAATTATGTTATTTCTGTTACTACATTGGTTTTCTGTGTTGAGCCAAGTTGGAAACCAACTCTTCCAGGATGTACAATCTTAATGTGTTCTTAAATATGATTTGCAAGAATTTGTTCAGGGAAACTAGGTCAATAGTTTGGTTGTCTTTATAGGCTAGGTTTCTGGGTAATTTGTAGAACGTTTGGTAGTTTTTCTTCCCCTTATCAGAATGTGTTTATAACATTACACTTAAATAATGCACCAAGTATATTTTAACTCACCATTACAATAATAATAATAATAATAAACAGTTTAGAACACAATAAAGATGAATGAGAAAATTGGGCCAGCCGAACAATGCATGAAAACAAGTATCTTTGACACACATTACACAATTACATGAATTCTAGATACACTCAGTCAACATTTAAAAGGTGGAAACTATTCCTACCTCTTTAAGCCATGCAAATGGCTCAGAACCACACGATGGATGTTGTCAGAGACTACTTCTAATGTCCTTTGTTCTCTCAGTAGACACTGTTGTTGTCAGGGTGAAAATCCAGAAACCTGTGGTGCCTCCTTTTCTTTTGGTTGTTCTTGGAGCATGTACTATAATGGATGTAAGTTTGCCAGAAGCAAGAACCCAAGGAAATTTAGGCTACTTGGAGATGAGCCAAAAGAGGTTGGTTTGTTTCCTAATCTATAACCTATTTTTCATACAGAATTAATGAGCATAATGACCTGTAATACTCAAGAAGGAATTTCATCTCAGATGAACCTACATATTCTAGCTAAGTCCTAAATATAAACTATTTTATAAATTTATCATAGATATGTATAGCAGCACAAATTATTCCTACATGAAGGCAGTCAGCTAGGCTTTCTATATACCATTACCATAATCAACTTGGAGAAAAGGGCTTATTTTGCCTTAAAGCTTGTAGTTCATACAGGGAGGTCAGAGCAGGAACTTGGAGGCACAGAACTATGTCAGAGGCAACAAATGGGTGCCTTGTTCCCTATGGCCTGATTGAGTCATTTATAGTACCCTGGACCACCAGCCCAGGGGTGGCACTGCCCACAGTGAACTGGGCCCTCCCATATCAAACATCAATCAAGAATATGAACCACAGACTTGCCTACAGGGTGGCATTTTTAAAATGGAAGTTGCCTTTTCCAGAATGACTCTAGGTTGTCAAGTTGACACAGCTAGCCTTTATAGAATTTATAGAATTCCCATGGCAACTAAATTAAGCTGATCAGGCTAGCCTAGACTAAAGAGTGAGGCTCTGTGTAAAGAAAAGTCTGTAATATGGGCAATAGACCCTTGATGTTTATAACATTGAGGCTCCACTTAGCATCCTATTTCATAGAGTATTTCGACAAATTTGCCTATAATTTCTTTGACCAAATAAGAAGCATTTGCATATTAAAACTTGTCCTGCTTGAAGGTATACAATTCTACTGGAAATCACTATGGCAAAGAATCATGTTGCAAACACAGGCAAAGATATTGTGGATTTAGGGGCTGGAGAGATGGCTCAGCAGTTAAGAGCACTGGCTGCTCTTTCAGAGGTCCTGAGTTCAATCCCCAGCACCCACATGGCAGCTCACAACTGTCGTGTAACTCCAGTTCCAGGGGATGTGACACTTTTTACCGCAAGTAAACTACCAACACAAATACGCAATATATAAATAGTTATTTTTTAAGGAAGGAAACAGTGGCTTCTGCTCAAAGTGGCCATAGTTCATTGCACCAGGCATCAGAAAGGAATATCAGAAAACTAAAAAATTAGGATTTGTAATATTATTCACTTCTAGTTTGAATTATAGAAGTCATGTTTGTACTATTTCTAATATCTAATATTTAAGTTAATATTTAAGTTAGGACATACTGTAGTGAATGTATTCAAGCAACTAGTTTTAGTATACATATTCAGTTCAAATAAATGAGCATTGATTTCTCATTTAAAACCATCAAACTTTATCTCTTAAAACATAGATTCTTTGGAAAACAATACTTTGAAGATTGTAGAATTTAAGAATGTGTAAAAGGTTGCCTGAATGACCAAAAACCTCAATATATTTGGTACTTGTGTATTAACATTTTCTCTCCATACACTATAACTATTGAATTGAAGTCCACACATGATTATTAAATTTGATATATTCATCTAAAAGGGAAACGTTCTCTTTATAACATTAAAGATAAATGATGCGAATCAGCAAGATGTTTCTTAAGCAGGCCTGCTGCACAGCCATCTCTTTACCTACCTAATAAGTTTGTATCTCTTGATGTGTGTGCCGTGCATTTGTGTGTACATTCACACATGCTTATGGTAGCCAGCATCTTCCTTATCCCTTTTTGAGAAGTCTCTCATTGAACTCAAGGTTTTGACTACAATGGGTATCAGGGGAGCCCCAGCTTCCTTATGGCTCTACCACCCCGGCACTACTGTGGGTCCCCATCTTATGAGCAGTTGGGCTCCGCCTCAGCTCGCCATGTTTGCCTATGCAGGCACTCTGGATCCAGAAGGCCTGAAATCACCTGGAACTGACTTACTGTGTTTGTGAGCCACCCAACATAAATGAGTCTGGGTCCTCTAGAAGAGCAGCAGTTGCTAACTACTGAGCTTTCTATCTCCCCAACCTCCCAAGATTGTGCAACAGTTGCAATTTAAAATAACAGGGTGTCAGTGGGAATTTTGGACATACCACTTTAGAAGCCTATCGGAAACTTTTCTTTGTGAGCATGGACTAATATAAGGAATATAACAGTGTTTCCCTTTTAAAAAAAAAAAAAACTGTTCAGTATTGAATGTAGCTACTCCAGAGAATTTTATCCATATTTAGAATGTCCAGTAACTTCTATAGATAGACTTTATTTAAACTTAGAAGTAGCCAAATTTAGTAGTTCATCTTCCTTAATGAACATTTGAATAGTGAAAGGGAAATGTGTTTGTTCCCATGAGCCAGCTGGGAACAAACTACTAGACCCCCAGCATAGGCTTGTGTTTACAAATTGTCAGTTGTCTGCATGCAAAGTAGAGACTGAGTCCATCTTACCCAAACCCACAGAGATAGCACTTGATAGATAGCATATACAAATATTAGAAGTGGTCCTTTTAGAAAGATTTAGGTATTTCTTACCAATAAGAAAAACATTATACGTGGGAATAATTCAGCTGACTGTGTCATGTCTAAATGCACACATTTATATATCCTTGTTTAACTTAGAATTTAATTTGTTGAATCGTTTTTATACAGGAAGAGAGACTAGGTTCTCATTTGCAAAACCTGGCTACTGTTATTGCTCCAATATACAAGAAACTTGCACCTGATGCATACAATAATCAGGTAAGTTTAACTTAAAAGTTTTGTAGAATGTGTGAGTCAAATTCCATTACTGGTGACTTGTCCAGTCCAAAACTTTGTTTTTTCAATATAGGGTTTCTCTGAATAGCTTTTGCTGTCCTGGAAGGCCTGGCCTCTAGGGTTAAATGTGTACACCACCAGCTCCCAGCCCCACTATTTTTGAAGGAGTGACTTCTTTTTAGCCTTAAAAAAAATCCACTTCTCCTTTTCATGTATAGAATGGCCTCTCTGCATTTATGTAAATGTGCCACATGGTAAGGGTCTTGAATCCTCTGGACCTGGAATTAGACAGTTGTAAACCAATATTTGGGTTAGTGTCTCTGCAAGAACCGAATGCTCTTAAACTTAGCTGTCTCTCCAGACTCACTTTTATTTGCTTTCTTAATCATCGAAACCATTTGAATTGTTTCTAGTGTATGAATTTCACTGTGCATACTTTTGGTTTTCAGCCTTAAAAAAATTAAATCTTAATGATGGTTTATCTAGTAATTTATATCCATGTACAGATTTTATTTTTTATGTAGTATGTTTAAATCATGTAACCCTGATTATACAGGACTATCTATACAGTGTTGCATTTACTACATGTGGGTCTAGGTGTCTAAGCTATTGTTAGACTTTGTCTCCATGAAGAAAGCAAAAACAAAACAAAAACAAAAACAAAAAGCTTGTATTTGCTGATTTTGCAAGGTCAAGCTCACTAGTTAGCTATGAGGTCAGTATCAAGATTGACCCCCACGATAGTCACCCTGTGAGCTTAAGCAAAAGCCTGTTTACAGCCACAGGCATCAAGAGATCAATGTGACTTCCATGTGTTTAGAAACAAATTTAAAAGAAAGTAAAAAGAAAGCAACTGTCCCATAATAAAAGCTAAGATAGAGATATGTACACAGGAAAGAAGGGTGTTCTAGACTATCTGGATTCTGGATAGCAACTATAATCAGAAGAACCATCTACACAGATTTTTCCTCCACCCCATGTATTTTCATTTTACTTGGGTTATTTCTTCGAGTATGTAATGTGATGGGTCTGACCAAGGCAGGAGGGAAAACACCAGAGACTGGCGTTTATAGACCTGATTTGTTTATAGCAGTGGTTACATGGGTGTACACATAGATCAAAGTAAGACTACCTTCCATAAATGGATCTTACCTTCCATAATTTGATCTTAACATGCTCATGGGCGCCCTTTGGCAACCTCTGTTCCTGGATCGACTGCACTGAGGAGACAGGTACCCAGGTTCGCCCCAATATAACATCGCTTGGGACACGGCCTGTTGGGGCTTCCATCTGTGCCCAAGAGCAGGAAAGCGCTGCGGTCCTCTGGGCACCAGCTCTGCTGTGCGCCATCTCCCCTGCAGGGTGACCTGAGCTGAGAGAGTGCAGAGGGCACTCCGCCATTTTTGCTCCAGCATCAGGGCAGTTGGGACCTCCAGGCTTAGAGACAGTCAGGCATAATATCGCTTGGGTCTCAGGCAGCTTGTGTGTACCCTGCTCCCAAGAGCTGGGCAGGTCTGCAGTAACCGATGCGCCAGATCTGCTGTGGGACTTCTGCCCTGCAGAGAGACCCCCCCCTCTGGGACAGATCACACACCCCTACACAGGGCGGGAGCCTACCAGCCTCCCTTTGGCGACCTCTGCTCTGGGAATCCACTACGCTGAGCCTTTGGATGTGCAGGGATTCCCCAATATAACATCACTTGGGGCAAGGCACATCAGGGCTCCAAAGTCACTCAGGAGCAGGACAGGCCCCAGAAATCAGTGCCAGGGGAATCCCGGTAATCCAGGGGGGTCAGAAATAGCTTTGCAGGCTCACAGGAGGTCCAACCAACACCCAGTGACAGCAGGACCAACTAACATCAGAGGTAACCAGATGGCAAAAGGCAAACGTAGGAACGTTACTAACAGAAATCAAAGTAATACAGCACCATCCGAACCCAACTCTCCAACAGCAGCAAGTCCTGGATACCCCAACACACCCGAAAGAAAAGATCTGGATTTAAAATCACTTCTCATGATGCTATTAGAGGATTTCAAGAAGGACACAAATAAATCTAATAAAGAATTACAGGAGATCATGAATCAATGGTTAGAAGCCCTTACAAAGGAAACACAAAAATCGCTTAGAGAAATGCAGGAGAACATGGATTAACAGATGGAGGCCCACAAGGAGGCAACACAAAAATCGCTTGAAGAAATGAATCAACGGATAGATGCCCTTACAAAGGAAACACGAGAACTGCTTAAAGAAATGCAGGAGACGATGGATCAACAGATGGATTCCCATGAGGAGGAAACACAAAAATCGCTCAGAGAAATGCAGGAGAACGTGGGTAAACAGGCAGAAATCCTGAAAGAGGAAATGCAAAAATACCTGAAAGAAATACAGGAAAATACAAACAAACAAGTGAAGGATCTCAGTAAATCCATCCAGGATCTAAAAAAGGAAGTAGAAACAACTAAGAAATCACAAAGGGAGACAACTTTGGAGACAGAAAACCTTGGGAAGAAATCAGGAGTCATAGATGCAAACATCAAAAATAGAATACAAGAGATGGAAGAAAGAATCTCAGGTGCTGAAGATACCATAGAAAGCATCGAATCAACAGTCAAAGAAGATGCAAAATGCAAAAAACGTGTAACCCAAAACCTCCAGGAAATCCAGGACACAATGAGAAGACCAAACCTAAGGATGATAGGTATAGATGAGAGTGAAGATTTGCAACTTAAAGGGCCAGTAAACATCTTCAACAAAATTATGGAGGAAAACTTCCCTAACCTAAAGAGAGAGATACTGATGAACGTACAAGAAGCCTACAGAACTCCAAAGAGACTGGACCAGAACAGAAATACCTCCCGTCACATAATAATCAAAACACCAAATGTACTAAACAAAGAAAGAATATTAAAAGCAATAAGAGAAAAGGGCCAAGTAACATACAAAGGAAGACCTATTCGAATCACATCAGACTTCTCACCAGAGACTATGAAAGCCAGAAGATCCTGGGCAGATCTTATGCAGACACTAAGAAAACACAAATGCCAGCCTAGACGACTATACCCAGCAAAACTCTCAATCACCATAGATGGAGAGACCAAGATATTCCATGATAAAACCAAATTTTCAAAATATCTTTCCACAAACCCAGCCCTGCAAAGGATAATAGGTAGAAACCGCCAATACAAGGAGAGAAACAACACCCTGGAAAAAATGAGACAGTAACCTTCTTTCATCAAACGCAAAAGTAGATAACCACTCAAACATAAAGATAGCATCAAGAATAGCAGGTGGCAATAATCACTATTCTTTAATCTCTCTTAATATCAATGGTCTCAATTCCCCAATAAAAAGAAATAGACTAACAGACTGGATAAGTAAACAGGACCCAGCATTTTGCTGTGTGCAGGAAACGCACCTCAGTGTCAAAGACAAACACTACCTCAGAGTAAAAGGCTGGAAAACAATTTTACAAGCAAATGGTCCCAGGAAACGAGCCGGAGTAGCCATCCTAATATCAGATAAAATTGACTTTCAACCTAAAGTCATCAAAAAAAGACAAAGAAAAACACTACATACTGATCAAAGGAAAAATCCACCAAGAAGAACTCTCAGTTGTGAATATCTATGCTACAAATGCAAGGGCACCCTCATTCGTAAAAGAAACTTTTCTAAAGCTCAAAGCACACATCGCACCTCACACAATAATAGTGGGTGACTTCAACATCCCGCTCTCTGAAATGGGTCGTTCAGGAAAGCAGAAATGAAACAGGGACACACTGAATCTAATTGAAGCCTTGGACCAAATGGAACTAACAGATATATATAGACCATTACATCCTAGAGCAAAAGAATACACCTTCTCAGCACCTCATGGTACCTTTTCCAAAATCGACCATGTAATTGGTCACAAATCAGCCCTCAACAGATATAAGAAGATCGAAATAATCCCATGCCTCCTATCAGATCACTATGGAATAAGGGTGGTCTTCAATGGCAACAAAAACAACAGAAAACCCACATACACATGGAGGCTGAACAATGCTTTACTCAATGATAACTTGGTCAAGGTGGAAATAAAGAAATCAAAGACTTTTTGAAATTTAATGAAAATGAAGGCACAACATACCCTAATTTATGGGACACAATGAAAGCAGTGCTAAGAGGAAAATTCATAGCCCTGAGTGCCGCCAAAAAGAAACGGGAGACAGCATACACTAACAGCTTAATGGCACACCTGAAAGCCCTGGAACAAAAAGAAGCAAATACACCCAAGAGGAGAAGAAGGCAGGAAATCATCAAACTCAGGGCTGAAATCAATCAAGTAGAAAAATATAAAACCATACAAAGAATCAACAAAACAAGGAGTTGGTTCTTTGAGAAAATCAACAAGATAGATAAACCCTTAGCCAGACTAACAAGAGGGCACAGAGACAGTATCCAAATTAATAAAATCAGAAACGAAAAGGGAGAGATAACAACAGAAACTGAGGAAATTCAAAAAAATCATCAGATCCTACTACAAAAGCCTGTATTCAACACCACTAGAAAATCTCGAAGAAATGGACAATTTCCTTGACAGATACCAAATACCAAAATTAAATCAGGATCAAATAGACCATCTAAACCGTCCTATAACCCCTGAAGAAATAGAAGTCGTCATTGGAAGTCTTCCAACCAAAAACAGCACAGGTCCAGATGGTTTTAGTGCAGAATTCTATCAGACCTTCAAAGAAGACCTAACACCAATACTCTTCAAACTGTTCCACAAAATAGAAACAGAAGGAACACTACCCAACTCGTTCTATGAAGCCACAATTACGCTAATACCAAAAGCACACAAAGATCCGACAAAGAAAGAGAATCTCAGGCCAATCTCTCTTATGAATATTGATGCAAAAATACTCAATAAAATTCTTGCCAACTGAATCTAAGAACATATCAAAACGATCATTCACCACGATCAAGTAGGCTTCATCCCAGGGATGCAGGGATGGTTCAATATAAGGAAATCCATCAATGTAATCCACTATATAAACAATCTCAAAGAAAAAAACCACATGGTCATCTCATTAGATGCTGAGAAAGCATTTGACAAAATTCAGCATCCTTTCATGCTTAAAGTCTTGAAAAGATCAGGAATTCGAGGCCCATATCTATACATAGTTAAAGCAATTTACAGCAATCCGGTAGCCAACATCAATCTAAGAAACTTAAAGCAATCCCACTAAAATCAGGGACTAGACAAGGCTGCCTTCTCTCTCCATATCTTTTCAATATAGTACTTGAAGTTCTAGCTAGAGCAATTAGACAACAAAAGGAGGTCAAAGGGATACAAATTGAAAAGGAAGAAGTCAAACTATCACTATTTGCAGACGATATGATAGTATACTTAAGCGACCCAAAGAACTCCACCAGAGAACTCCTACAGCTGATAAACACCTTCAGCAAAGTGACCGGATATAAAATCAACTCAAGCAAGTCAGCAACCTTCCTATACTCAAAGGATAAGCAGGCTGAGAAAGAAGTAAAAGAAATAATACCCTTCACGATAGCCACAAACAATATAAAGTATCTTGGTGTGACTCTAACCAAACAAGTGAAAGATCTGTATGACAAGAACTTCAAGTCTCTGAAGAAAGAAATTGAAGAAGACCTCAGAAGATGGAAAAATCTGCCATGCTCATGGATTGGCAGGATTAATATAGTAAAAATGACCATCTTGCCAAAAGCAGAATCAATGCAATCCCCATCAAAATTCCAACTCAATTCTTCATAGAGTTAGAAAGAGCATTTCAAAACTTCATCTGGAATATCAGAAAACCCAGGATAGCTAAAACTATTCTCAAGAGTAAAAGAAACTCTGGGGGAATCAATATCCCGGACCTCAAGCTGTACTACCGAGCAATAGTGCTAAAAACTGCATGGTATTGGTACAGTGACAGGCATGTAGATCAATGGAACAAAATTGAAGACCCAGAAATGAATCCACACTCCTATGGTCACTTGATCTTTGACAAAGGAGCTAAAACCATCCAGTGGAAAAAAGATAGCCTTTTCAATAAATGGTGCTGGCTCAACTGGAGGTCAACATGCAGAAGAATGCAAATTGACCCATTCTTATCTCCTTGCACTAAGCTCAATTCCAAGTGGATCAAGGACTTCCACATAAAACCAGACACACTGAAACTCATAGAAAGGAAACTAGGGAAGAACCTTGAACATATGGGCACAGGGGAGAATTTCCTGAATAGAACTCCAATAGCTTATGCTCTAAGATCAAGAATTGACAAATGGGACCTCATTAAATTACAAAGTTTTTGCAAGGAAAAAGACAAAGTGGCAACCAACTAACTGGGAAATGATCTTTACCAACCCTACATCCGACAGAAGGCTAATATCCAATATATACAAAGAACTCAAGAAGTTAAACTCCAGAGAGGCAAGTAACCCTATTAAAAAATGGGGTACAGAGCTAAACAATGAGTTCTCACCTGAAGAATATCTAATGGCTGAGAAGCACCTAAAGAGATGTTCATCATCCTTAGTCATTAGGGAAATGCAAATTAAAACAACCCTGAGATTCCATCTCACACCAGTCAGAATGGCTAAGATCAAAAACACAGGAGACAGCAGTTGTTGGCCAGGATGTGGAGAAAGAGGAACACTCCTCCACTGCTGGTGGAATTGCAAGCTGGTACAACCACTCTGGAAAGCAGTCTGGCGGTTCCTCAGAAAACTGGGCATGACACTCCCGGAGGATCCGGCTATACCACTCCTGGGCATATACCCAGAGGCTTTACCTGCATGCAATAAGGACACATGCTCCACTATGTTCATAGCAGCCTTATTTATAGTAGCCAGAAGCTGGAAAGAACCCAGATGTCCCTCAACGGAGGAATGGATTCAGAAGATGTGGTATATGTACACAATGGAATACTACTCTGCAATTAAAACAATGAATTCACGAAATTCCTAGGCAAATGGTCAGAACTTGAAAATATCATCCTTAGTGAGGTAACCCAATCACAAAAGAACACACATGGTATGCAGTCACTGATAAGGGGATATTAACCCAGAATCTCAGAATACCCTAGACACAATTCGCATATCAATAGATTTCTAATAAAATCAAAGGAGAGACCCCTGTTCCTGGAAAGACTGGATGTAGGGGAATGCCAAAACAGAGAAATGAGAGGGGGTTGAATGGGGAAAAGAGGGAGGGAAGGGGGTTTATGGGACTTTCGGGGAGGGAGGGGAGGGAGGAAACGGGAAAGGGGAAATGATTTTGAATGTAAATAAAAAAACTTAGAAAATAAAATAAAATTAAAAAAAAAACATGCTCATGGGCAGGTTATATTTAATATATTAAATATATACATGTGCATTCGCATATGTATATATGTCACTAATGAGTAGTTAAGGCGGGACGTGAATTTGAAAAAGAGCAGGGAAAGGAGAGGGTTTAGAGGAAGGAAAGGGAAAGGGTAAATGTGGGACCTGGCAGCAGTGTATGTCAGTGGTAGATTGCTTACCTCACTAGATTGTGAAGCCTTGGGTTTCCTCTCTGGCACCACACAGTTTTCCTTAGTAATAGTGTGCTCTACATTTGGTCATTCCACGTTCTAGATATAAAGTGCAAATAGTCTCATTCTAAAGTACCTTGACACACGTCTGCCTCTCAGGTCAAATATGAACACCAAGCTCAAGAATGCCGTTTGGGTCTGAAGGAAGGCCGGCCATTCTCAGGGGTCACGGCATGTTTGGACTTTTCTGCTCATGCCCACAGAGACCTGCAGAACATGGCAAATGGCAGTACAGTGGTAAGTGTCACCCCATGATCCTGGTAAGTGTTCCTAGCAGTATCTGCCAGTGAAAAGCACAAGCTGTATGGCGCTTGGTTCCTGTGACTTCCTGGGCACTGCTAACCCTGTTGTAACTAAGTGACACATTAGCAGAAATGTGGACAACCAACCACACAAGAATTTGGGTGTTCTTAGTACTAATCTAAGTTGTGTCTATACATTGTTATTTCAAAGTACTTGTCAAGACCTGAGTTCCATTCCCAGTACCCATAGCTCACAAGCATCTGTAACTCCAGCTCTAGGCAACTTGACTTGTACATTCCTGATTTCTGAAGTCATGCTAACTCATGTACAATAAACACATCCATACACATAAATAAAAATATTTAAAAAGAAAAAAACCAACATTCAGCTGGGAAAGGGGCTCAGCCAGGAACACACTTACCTTCAAGCTGAATTGAATTGGATCCCCTCTACCTATGTACAACCCCAGTGCTGTAGCAAGCACCCAACATTGGGAATGTGGACACAGGGATCTCTGAGGCTTGCTATCCCAGCCATCCAGAAAAATCAGTGTCCTTCAGGCTTCCCGAGATACCCTGTTCCCAAAAGTAAGTTAGAAAGTAATTAACACTTTGTGTCATTTGTGATCAGTCCACAGGAGCTCATGCCTACATACCACAGTAGCACATTAGATTAATACAGCCTTGGTTCTAAACACAGGCTCCGGGGTATTATTCGCTACCAGTCATAGTTTGAAGTTAGATCCAGGAAAATAAGTTACTCACGACCCTGGTCAGCCCTGTTTTGAGGCTATGTAGAATCACAATAGTTTATGTAGCCTTGTAGTTTTTTAAAGTGACCATGGGCAATGAGCCTTCCTTTGGATGATCACAGGGGCTACAGGGCAGGATGGAAAGGCACTGAGATAAGAATTGAGTGCTGATGGATTTGCAAAAGAAACATTCAGAGACGTGAGTTTGGGAAACTTCACAGTTCTTCACATTAGTCATTTAGAAAGTGCTCATTCCTTTCAGGGATATCTCCCACTCAGTTTTATGTCTGTCTGTCTTTTAGGTCTTATTTTCTCCACTTACCAATCATCAATTAATATGATTATGGTTAACATAAGAAAGCTACCTTAAGCAAAAGAGGATGCTTGAGATACATTCAACTGGCATCTTGTCTTTTCTTGAGCATAGCAAGTTTTTTAAACATGGAGAATTAGTCAGGTCTGAGGGATGTAGAGCTGCATGTCCTGTTAATTGTCCTTCCTCATCCCATGGCATGTGCTGGCTGTAGCCTCTTTTGAAAGGAATGCATTTGCCATGTGTTATAGAAAGTGGGAAAGTGCCTCGTTTCATTTGGAAGAAGTATGGCTACTTTTCGTGAGCTCTAGAAATCCATGGAAACAGTCAGTTCTATTCTTGAAAAGTATGAAAAGAGAGAGATTGTCTTTTCTCTAGGTCCTCCATTTGTATATTGTCTTCAGTTATAATAGGCAGGTCTGGTTTTGATAGTATGTATGCCCCTCATCCCACACACATGTGGATACTGGTAGGGAGAAACTCTAACTAACATGTACACACTTTCTTTCCGGGCCCACAACTGAGCCTGGAACATCTCGCATCCGCTTCAGGTGGTCACCCTCAATAGAGAAGACAATCGGGAAATCGGGGCACAGCCTGAGGACGAGCAGCTCCACGTCCTGCCTCTGTATACCATCGCTGCAGAGGATGAGTTTGGGAGTACAGAAGGTCAGGAGGAGAAGATACTGAATGGGTCCATCCAGGTCCTGCACTCGTTTCGGAGGAGAAGAGTCAGGAGGGTAGGAGAGCCTGCCAAGAGTTGCCGACAGAAGAAATTGGAAGGCAAGAAAGCAACTCGAAAGCTTTCTTCTCTGGAGAATTACTCGAATAAGAATGAAAAGGAAAAGTCTTCCTCACGTACAAAGCAGCTGGAAAATGCAAGCCATATGAAACAGATGACAGGTAAATTGTGTGACACTTGAGGACCTGAGTGCTAGCTGTGTAACACCTTGGGAAGTATTAGCAACCATGGTCTAACTGACTAATCTACCACAGTCCACCCTCAAATGGCTGTTTTCAGGGTATACTGGAATCATTAGAGTTGGAACTATCCATCTCAGACTAGAGATAGTGGGGCTATTCTGTGTGTAACAAATAACAAGCCTTTTAAACAGATAATTTAATGAAGTGAACATTTCACCATGTTTGAGGGAGCATTTGTACAAAGGTACAGTAGACCAGTAGGGGGATTGCAAGAAACTATGAAAGTAAACCAAACCCTCTCAGAATGCAAAGCACAACACTGAATATAGATTAAAACAGTGCTTATTTGCAGGATTAAAAAAAAAAGGTAAATTGAGTATTTTTTCATAGACCTCGGATCTGGTTTAGGTAATGGTCCACACTCATCAAACTCTGCCGTAGTCCTAACAGAGCATTGGACACCATAACCTTTGTATGTCTATAATTACTATAATTACTAAAAAGAAATCCAGTGTTTGGAACGTATACTGGCTTCCCGATTTGTTTACCAGTCGTCAGTCATCTTTCCTGGTTTCTGTGATAGAACTGTTCACTTCTCAAAGCTACATTCAACAGTTCATAGCTCACAAGGGGACATTTCTACAAGGTGCTCTCGACATTCAGCCAGGTAAATCTCCTTCCCTGGAAAGTCCTCATACAGTAGGATGGACCTCTGTAGGTATAGATGAATGTCGTTCCATTCCTGACAAGTCCTGCCATGTGCCAGGCAACTGAGAAGTAAAATAATATGTCCCCTTCCTTCAGAACAGTAGGACGGAGGGGGCACCATGTACAGTCTCTGCACTATCAAACTAGTTTGCCATTGAAGATGAGGGTATTTACTAAGCAGAGGTGGATGGGGAGAGTGGCCAGAGGCGTGTTGAATAACTCGGGTGAGGGTAGGGGTAACACATTACCGACATGCACCATTAAAAGTTCGGCATGTTCTATGGCCTCAGACACAAAATTATGGGTGACAATGCTCTGAGCCATGGCTTTCCTTGCTTGGCGGGGGGGCTTGCCTATGCTATTGCATATATTAAGTATCTCCATTAGAGTTCTTAAATGTATTTGTACCTGCTCTCTCCTACCCTCTCCATAGCACAACCGCGGCTTTCGGGGTCTGTCATCCAGCAGCCGCTGTCACTCCAGAGGCACCTTCAGCAAGAGCAAAGGCCACAGCAGCCGCAGCCACCTCAGTCGCAGCCACAGCATATCTTGCCCAATAACTGTCAACGCATAGGTTCTCATTCTTCTGGATCCACCAATGTCTACCTGAGACAGCCTACTCCACATAGTCCTCATCCCAGCCCTGCACACACCTCAGATATTTATGGAGATACCAACCATGTAAACTTTTACCCCACTTCATCTCATGCCACAAGTTCATATTTGACTCCTTCTAATTCCATGAACCCCTATCCCGGGCTTTTCAATCAGAATAACCAATACGCAGCTTTCCATTGCAATGGCAGTGTCTCAGCGGACAACGGTTCCCCTTTCTTAGGTTCTTACGCCCCCCAGGCTCAGTCCAGGGGTCTGCATAGATATACAAACCAGGACCATCTCACCAATCTGAACTTACCACCCAACCATACACTTTACCAACAGAGGTTTGGAGACAGTCCCTTAAGTTACGGAAACCAAAATATGCAGAGAGATGCCTTCGCTAACTGCACCCTAAAACCAAATATACCCCACCTGGCCACGCTTCCTCCTTACCCCACCCCTAAGATGGATGACCATTTTATGGGAGCTGCCTCCAGATCACCATACAGCCACCCAAACACAGACTACAAAACCAGTGAGCACCATCTACCTTCTCACGCGACCTACGGCTACACTGCAGCGGCTTCCGGCTCAGCGAGCAGTTCCAGTCACGCCTTCCATAACAAGGAGAATGACAACATGGTCTCCCACACAGCTAACGGGCTACCAAGAGTGCTTCCAGGGTTTACTCAGGATAGAACTGCTGCTGTTCAAGATTCGTTATACAATCTGACGGACTACAGCCCGGAGCAGCAGCCTGGGGTGTCAGGCCAGGATGTGGCGTCTGTGGAAGACATTGAGGATTGGTCAGATAGTGAGCACAACTTTCGGGATCCTTGCATTGGAGGGGTGGCTATAGCTCCAACTCACGGGTCAATTCTCATTGAGTGTGCAAAGTGTGAGGTTCACGCCACAACCAAAATAAACAATCCCAATCGGCAAAACCCCACCAGGATCTCGCTTGTATTTTACCAGCATAAGAGCTTGAATCTGCCAAAACATAGTTTGGCTCTCTGGGAAGCCAAAATGGCTGAAAAGGCCCGGAAAGAAGAGGAAGAGTACGGCAAACGGGTAAAGCGTGAACCACAGGAACCCACTTACCTGCGCTTCATCCAGTCTCTTGCTGAGAACACAGGGTCTAAGACCACAGACTCCACTGTGACTACGTCGCCATATGCTTTCACACAGGTCACAGGGCCTTACAGCAGGTATGTGTGATGCTGGGCATCACGCCGGACCACCAAGGACACCCTGTTAGCAGTATGTCTCTCCTGGCATGGGCCTTGGGGACAGGTCACAGCATCTGTGACAAATGCAGTGAGTATTTGTATGTTAGCTGAGGGGGGGGGTTGTCAGCTCACCAGCAAAATAGTTTATTTTAACCATTATACTTAATCTCTACCAACTTGTGGTCACCGGTGGCATTCAGGAAGAGTGAAGCATCCTATGCAAAGGGACGGTGGGAAGAAAGCGCTCTACATTTGTTTCCAAAACCATCGGTTCTCTTATTGGCTGAGGTCATGCGTGTAACATGCCCCTCAGCACTGTATGTGACTGCTTCTAGTACCAAGTATGTGTAATCATGGGACACAGTACTGTAGTAGAACAGTTGCAGGAATCATTTGGTGCTGATGTATAATATACTGAAATACTGGAATTATGACTTTTTAATATGCAGTTTTTACTGTAATCTTAATAATAACTTATTTATCAAAGTAGCTACAGAAAGCTTAAGTGAATAATGGCAAAACACTGAATTTGTTTGGGTGTTAACATTAAATGGTGCTACAAAAATGGTGTTTTTAATAGCTGAAAAAAATCAATGCCTTTTATCATCCTGCCAGTGTAGTCCAGGGCCCTTGAGGAACTGGGGTAACTTTGATTTACATTTCTATCTGAATTATTTGTTATTCAGCTTAGTTTTTAAAATGTGGACATTTTAAAGGCCTCTGGATTGTAGTTATCCACCAACGTCCTTGTAGGACTATAAATCATGTATACATATACACACACATGTGTATTGAAATATTTTAAGTTGTGTCTTAGAGAAGCACTTTGCCTACCTAAGCTTTGGCAACTTGAGCAATGCTAAGGTACTGAAACTTAAGAAAACAAAACAAAAAAAAAAACTAAGTTTACTTTCATTTAGGATTAAAAGTGTATTTTTTTTAAAGGAAAGCTTTGAAAACATTTGCTTTGCTCTTAGCCATGTACTAGCTGATAAGCAGTTTCATTGTTGACAGGCCTGTTACAGCCCAAACCGAAGCTCAATGGGTGTGCTAGTCAACAGACAAAACACGGTGCTCATCCTACATGCTTTGCTAAACGGTGGTAGGGCAAGCTCATCCCTCCTGCGTATACAGCTTAAGAACTTGTGTTGAGTGCAGGCGAGAGTTAGCTGCATGCTGCAGACTGGAGCAGAGCTTGTCCTCTTAGCACCCATGCTGTTCTACAGATCTGTATGCTCTTCAGGACATCATCAGGCCACCTTTGTGTTAAAGCATGTTACATGTTAAACACACCAGGAAGACTGAGTGGACTGAAACCTGCATAAGATGAAAAGACATGGTTAAGTCCATATGACTCTACTAGTTACAAGGCAACAAACAAAAACGGAAAGAGACGAGGCAGCTGGTTTGCTGTGGTGATTTTAAACATTAATTTGTATTAAAAGGTAAAAGAGTTGTATAGTAAATTAAATTGTAAAGCAAAACCTTTTTTAATGCAATGCTTTAGTATTTTAGTACTGTAAAAAATTAAATATATACATATGTGTATATATATTATATATATATAATATATGAGATTGAAGCAAAATTCACATCACGATGGTGCTACCCAGACTGCTCCACATAGATCTTAATTAATGTGAGCTAAGAATCCATTCAAAGTTGGAGTGGTATTCCTACTTGTCGTAATACCTCAACACTAGCTTGGCAATGGAATACTGAGCTAAGAGTGGAAGCTTAGAGCATTGTATACCACCATTTTTTTTAAAAAAAAAATCTTTGTATTATTGACATACCATTTTTAAATACTTGATTTCTTAGCAAGTATAACTTGAATCTCAACTTTTGTTCTAAAAATTCAGGGATATTTCAGCTCATTCTCCTTAAGCCAACATGTCATCTGTTTATGTAAAGTTGTCGGTTAATATATTCTCTTTCAGGGATTTAACTTTTTTTATTTTGAATCCCTCCCATTTTGCTTGTACATGTACTGATAACTAAAACTTAATGTTTATAAATTTTTCAACTTTCAATTGTAAAGTTGGAGACTTGGGAGTTCAGCAAAGTAAAAAGTCTAAAATAGGAAGCACTGAGCTGGTAAGGGGAAAATTGAGAGGTAAAAATCATCTGGTGGCCAAATCACCAGTAATGGCTTCTGATCTAGTGATGGGGACAGCTTCAGACTGCAGCTCAGCAGTCTTAGAAGCTGGTGGTGTGCTGTGCAATAGGACTCTTGTTACATTGTGGCCTAAATAGTGTTGCTTACTAGCTTTTCAAATGGCTGTGTCAGTCGAGACCTTTGTAATTTATCGGTCACATTTGTCACTAAAAACTTTAAGCATGCCTGCCTTTGCACACAAAATACCCACAAGGTTAATGGTTTCCACACCATGTATAGTCCACATCAGGTTCCTGCAGGTGTGTTTGGCAATCTTGAGCCAGCCATCCCTAAGGAATATTTGCTTTACATGTCACCCACTGTCATCTGTCAAACTGCTGGCCAACAGGAGCAGTAAGTGTGGTTTGAGAGGATGGGTCATGTAGGAAGAAAGGCAGTGACACCCACCTCTGTCCATTAGATCAAATGGAAGGCAGATCTGTGATTTGCTTCTATAGGAACAGCTTGACTACAGAGCCATACTTGAAAGAGCTTCTGCTTGGTGTCAACATTACTTGAATGAATTTTTCATCTTGATTGACGCACAGTGATGTATAGTTCACTTTACAAGGTAGTATGGCTAACTTGTTAGGAAACATTTTTGCAGTTTGACACTAAGATAATGAACTTCTGTGTGCATTTTTCTATGCTTTTTTTAATTTTTATGCTTTATTTTTTTAATGTAGTTTCCTTCATGAGATGTTGGCTTTGTTTATACAATCTGAGGGTGGCTATAAATACTGTAAGTATTGTAATGTTATGAATGCAGTTTATTTTAAAGCTGTTTATTATATCATTCCTAATAACGCCATGTGAGTGTTTTTAATAAAATTTATATTTATTTAATGCACTCAAGTATTCTGTTGCAAAAGTTTTTGTTCCATAAATGAGGTAAAATGGAATGGAGTGATGTTGTTTTACAAGACACTTTTTACATAGTTCTTACACATAGTAATCTAAATCTAAAACAATTCCCCAAAGCTGTTTCTCTAGTTATCACCCCATCTCCTCACTTTCTTTGTACATACCCAGGAAGGGAGAGGTCACAGCTGCTGATCCCGGACTGTCAGTTTAGCTGGTTGAATAGTGCCTACCCTCTGGCTTAAGCCCTGTTTTGAGTCTGTACTCTTAGCCTATTCTTGTTCCTCTTCCTGCCTGTCAGGCCTCCATGAAAAAGACTGACCTAGCAGTATCAGACATACTTGGCCCATGTAACTCTGGGGAGCTTGAAACAGCACCTCCCTCAGCTCCATACAAGTTCTCTGCATGCAAGTGATACTAGTTTGCAACCCCATTGCACTCTGCTGAAATCCTCCATAGATCCATAGGGCATAGTTAAACACTTAACATGGAGGGCATTTGTTTGGTTTGAGACAGGCTTTCATTGTGTAGCCTTGGCTGTGATGGTACTCTAGACCAGGCTGGCCTCAGGTCACCCTAGCTCTACTTCCCAAGTGCATCGTGCAGATAAGAAAGGAGTTCCCTCTTCCATATTTTTTTTAGTGGCACAAGCTTGGGCCGGGCACCAAGTCACTTGGAGCTCAGTGACAGATGTCACTCTTCCACGCCAGTACCGCCACGAATGACCGACCGCCCATCACTGTTTTAGAAGGCTGCTGCTCAATAACTGTTTAAACTTGAATCCTCGGGACACATAATTTTCATGATCCATACAATGTCTACACTGCACTGCCAGAGAGGCAACTATAGAGATGGTGGGGGAGGGTCTGGCTGGCCTCAGACAAGCTGGGTAGTGCAGGGGATAGGAGACTCTGCTCAGACAGTGATGTGCACAGAGAGTTGCAGCCTGACAATCTTATAAACTGAGAAAAACTTGTCTAAAGGCCTGGGGTCTACCTGCGTAGCATTCCTGTTTCAGCAGGATTTGAAGCTATGAAACCAGACCTTCCACATGTGCAGATCACCCTGCTGTCCCTTCCCTGACTAGCACATTCAGGTGACACACCCTCTCAGCAGTCCTTGGATCGTCCTCTGAAATATTTAAGACCAGAAAACAACTTGAATACATACAAAGGGTTGAAATAACATCTCACATCTTATCAGATTACTAAGGTAGACTAAAGCTAGGCATCAATAGCAAGAGAAACGACGGGAACAACACAAACACTTGGAAACTGAACAATAACTCTTGGATGAGAACAAGTACATCACTGAATGAATCAGGGAGGGAAAATGAGAACTCCTAGAACCAAATTAAATGAAATGAAAACTATTTACTAAAAGCTGGGCATATGTGAGGCACTTCTAAAAGGAAAGTTTATATCTCTGCTTATTAAAGATGGGCAGGAGAGATGGCTCCATGGGAAAGAGTGCTTGCTGTTTTTGTAATTTTGTCCCCACACCCAACAAAAATAAGATGAATTAAAAAATCTCTCTAGCTGGGGCTGGAGAGATGCCTTAGAGGTTAAGAGTGCTTGCTGCTCTTGCAGATGACCTCAGTTTGGTTGCTCACAACTATTTATATAACTCCAGTTCCAGATGATCCAGCATTCTCCTGCCTTCCATAGGCATCATGCATATGCAGCATTACACATAGATGTATGCAAGCCAAACACACGCATGCACATATGCAGACACAAAAAGTAAATCTAAAACAGAATTTTTTAAAAAAAGAAATCAGAGTTCTCAAACCAGAAGTATAATGACATACCTGAAAGTCTTAGAAAAACATCAAGCAAACCCAAAAGTGATAGTTAGGAAGATATGGTAAAGATTGAGACAGAGGGCTGGAGAGATGGCTCAGCACTGGCTGCCCTTTCAGAGGTCCTGAGTTCAATTCCCAGTGCCCACATAGAGGTTCATGACCATCTTATAAAGGGATCTGATGTATGCATGCAGGTGTACATACACCAGACCACTCATAAAATAGAAAAAGAAAATAAACAATTTTTTTAAAAAAGATTGAGACAGAAATAGAGTAAACAGAAACAAAGAATCACAAATTTGGTCAGTTGGTTGTGAGTTCTTTATGAGATTATAATATAATTTAATTACATCATTTTTCGCTTCCCTTTCCTCTCTCCAAACCTTCTGTATACTCCTCCCTGTGATTGTTAGCTCTTTGAAAACTGGAAAAACAATTGTCAAATCTTTAACCAAGATGACCAAAACAAGAGATGACAAAAACAGACAAACAATAAAAACAAAAACAAAGGAATATAATCAGGGATTAAATGGCTGAAATTACAGAGGATATAAATGAAATTCAGAGCAATGCAGAATGTTTTAAAGATTAGTGAACAAATTTCTAGACATAGAAGATTTAACCAAAATTAAACAAAAAGGAAAAATTACCTGGGCAATGAGCACGGAGACTGGAGAAACAGCAAAGAGTTACACAGGAAGAACAACACAGGCCTGGAAAGATTTACTGGGGAAGTCTACAGCCCTGCAAAGAGAAGCTCACAACAAGACTTCTCAAATTATTGCATCAAACAGAAAGGTAAGCCTTCCTTCTCTACCCCTCCCTCCTTTGCTGCCCGACCTGTTTGTTCCAACGTGGTAGACCTGTGCTAGGTCTGCCACAGGGGAAGACCCCATTTCCCAGTGCTTTCTAGAGATCCAGCAGCAGTAGGGCATTCGAGATCCAGCAGCTGTGGGGCATTCAGCCTGTGCCAGGTCTGCATGGGGAAAGCCCGCATTTCCTGAGATCCAGCAGCAGCAGGGCATTCAAGAACCAACAGTTTGCAGGACATTCAACCCTTGCCAAGTCTGCAACAGGGAAGACCCCATTTCCTGATACTTCCTGGAATACCAGCTGTATGCAGGACATTTGAGAGAAAGGAAATCCCAGGAGTACAGATAAGCAGGCCTGAAGGACAGAGAAGTCACAATCAGAGAAAGCAATACCAGCTAACACCGGAGATAACTAGATGGCCAAAGGCAAATGCAAGATCATTACCAACAGAAATCAAGGCAACATGGCACCATCAGAACCCAGTTCTCCCACAACAGCAAATCCAGGATACTCTATCACATCAGAAAAGCAAGAGCTGGATTTTTAATCACATCTCATGATGCTGTTAGAGGAATTCAAGAAGGATGTAAATAACTCCCTTAAAGAAATAAATGAGAACATGGGTCAATGGGTAGAAGCCCTTAAAGAAGAATCACAAAAATACCTTAAAGAAATGCAGGAGAATATGTGTCAACAGGTAGAAGCCCTTAAAGAGGAGACACAAAAATCCCTTAAAGAAACATGGGAAAACATGGGTCAACAAGTAGAAACCCTTAAAGAGACAACACAAAAATCTCATAAGGAACTATGGGAGAGCATGGGTCAACATGCAGAAGCCCTTAAAGAGGAATCACAAAAATCTCTAAAAGAAACACAAGAGAACATGGGTCAACAGGTGGAAGCCCTTAAGAAAAAACACAAAAATCCCTTAAAGAATTTCAGGAAAACACAAACAAACAAGTGAAGGAACTGAACAAAACTATCCAAGATCTAAAAATGGAAGTAGAAACTATAAAGAAATCACAAAGTGAGACGTCTCTGGAGATAGAAAATCTTGGAAAGAATTCAGGAGTCATAGATGCAAGCATCAACAATAGAATACAAGAGATAGAAGAAAGAATCTCCAATGCTGAAGATTCCATAGAAAACATTGACTCAACAGTCAAAGAAAATACAAAATGCAAAAAGCTGGTAACCCAAAACATCCAGGAAATCCAGGACACAATGAGAAGACCCAACCTTAGGATTATAGATATAGAAAAGAATGAGGATTTACATCTTAAAGGACCAGTAAACATCTTCAACAAAATTATGAAAGAAAATTTCCCTAACCTAAAGAAAGAGATGCCCATGAACATACTAGAAGCCTATAGAACACCAAACAGACTAGACCAGAGCAGAAATTCCTCCTGTCATATAATAATCAAAACACCAAATGCACTAAACAAAGAAAGAATATTAAAAGCAGTAAGGGAAAAAGGTCAAGTAACATATAAAGGGAGACCTTTCAGAATTATACCAGACTTCCCACCAGAAACTATGAAAGCTAGAAGATCCTGGGCAGACATCATACAGACCCTAAGAGAACATAAATGTCAGCCCAGACTGCTATACCCAGCAAAACCTTTCAATTACCATAGATGGAGAAAACAAGACATTCCATGACAAAAGCAAATTTATACAATATCTTTCCAGAAATCCAACTCTACAAAGGATAGTGGGTGGAAAATACCAACACAAGGCGGGAAACCACACTGTAGAAAAAAACAATAAAGTAATCTCTCAACAAACCCAATAGAAGGTAACTATACTAACAGAATTTCGACTTTAACAAAGAAGATAACAGTAAGCAACAATCAATTTTCCTTAATATCTCTTAACATCAATGGTCTCAATTCCCCAGTAAAAAGACATAGACTAATAGACTGGATACATAAGCAGGACCCAACATTTTGCTGCATACAAGAAACCCACCTAAGTAACAAAGGCAGTCACTACTTCAGAGTCAAAGGTTGGAAAACAATTTTGCAAGCAAATGGTCCCAAGAAACAAGCTGGAGTAGCCATTCTTATATCAGATAAAATTGACTTTCAAACAAAAGTTGCCAAAAAAGATAAGGAAGGTCACTTCATTCTGGCCAAAGGAAAAGTCTACAAAGATGAGCTCTCAATTCTGAACATCTATGCTCCCAAGGCAAGGGCACCCACATTCATAAAAGAAACTTTACTAAAGCTCAAAGCACACTTTGAACCCCGCACAATAATAGTGGGAGACTTCAACACCCCACTCTCAACAATGGACAAATCATGGAAACAGAAACTAAACAGAGACACAGTGAAACTAACTGAAGTTGTGGACCAAATGGATCTAACAGATATTTATAGAACATTCCACCCTAAAGCAAAAAAGAATATACATTCTTCTCAGCACCTTATGGCACCTTCTCCAAAACTGACCATATAATTGGTCACAAAACAGGCCTCAACAGATACAGAAATATTGAAATTATTCCATGCACCTTATCAGATCACCATGGACTAAGGCTAGTCTTAAGTGCAAAGAAAAACAATGGAAAACACGCATGCATGTGGACTTTGAACAATGCTCTTCTCAACGATAGCTTGGTCAAAGAAGAAATAAAGAAAGAAATTAAAGACTTTTTAGAATTCAATGAAAATGAATACACATCATGCCAAGACTTATGGGACACAATGAAAGCAGTGCTAAGAGGAAAACTCAAAGCTCTGAGTGCCTCCAAAAAAGAAAGTGGAGAGAACCTACACTAACAACTTGGCAGAGCACTTGAAAGCTGTAGAACAAAAAGAAGCAAATACATTCAAGAGGAGTAGGCGGCAGGAAATAATCAAACTCAGGACTGATATCAACCAAATAGAAACAAAAAGAACTATACAAAGAATCAACAAAACCAGGAGCTGGTTCTTTGAGAAAATCAACATGATAGATAAACCCTTAGCCACACTAACCAGAGGACAAAGAAACACCACCCAAATTAATAAAATCATTAATGAAAAAGGAGACATAACAACAAAAACTGTGGAAATTCAGAAAATCATCAGATCCTACTTCAAGAACTTATACGCAACAAAGTTTGAAAATCAGGATGAAATGGACAACTTTCTTGATACATACCAGGTGCCAACGTTAAAACAGGATCAGATAAACCATCTAAATAGTCCCATAAGTCCTGAGGAAATAGATGCAGTAGTTAATAGTCTCCCATAAAAAGAGAGTCCAGGGCCAGATGGGTTTAGTGGGGAATTCTATCAGATCTTCAAAGAAGAGCTAATACTGATACTCTTCAAACTATTCCACCAAATAGAAACTCAAGGAACACTACCCAACTCATTCTACAAAGCCACAATAATGCTTATACCTAAGCCAAACAAAGACCAAACAAGGAAGGAGAACTTCAGACCAATCTCTCTCATGAACATTGATGCAAAAATATTCAACAAAATTCTGGCCAACCGAATTCAAGAATGCATCAAAACTATAATTCTCCACGATCAGGTAGGCTTCATCCCAGGGATGCAGGGATGGTTCAATATAAATCCATCAACATAATCCACTATATAAACAAACTCAAGGAAAAAAACCACATGGTCATTTCATTAGATGCAGGAAAAGCTTTTGACAAAATCCAGCATCCCTTTATGATAAAAGTCTTGGAGAGAGTGGGAATCCAAGACCCATACCTACACATAGTGAAAGCAATATACTACAAACCAGTAGCTAACATCAAACTAAATGGAGAGAAACTTGAAGCAATCCCACTAAAATTGGGGACCAGATTAGGCTGCCCACTCTCTTCCTATCTATTCAATATAGTACTTGAAGTTCTAGCCAGAGCAATCAGACAACAAAAAAAAAAAGCCAAAGGTATACAAATTGGAAAAGAAGAAGTCAAAATATCACTGTTTACAGATGATATGATCGTATACTTAAGCGACCTTAAAACTTCCACCAGAGAACTCCTAAAGCTGATAAACAACTTCAGCAAAGTGGCTGGATATAAAATTAACTCAAGCAAATCAGTAGCCTTCCTTTACTCAAAGGATAAACAAGCTGAGAAAGAAATTAGGGAAATGACACCCTTCACAAAAGTCCCAAATAATATTTCATACCTTGGCATGACCCTAACAAAGCTAGTGAAATATTTCTATGACAAAACTTCAAGCCTCTGAAGAAAGAAATCAAAGAAGATCTCAGAAGATGGAAAGATCTCCCATGTTCAAGGATTGGCAGGATTAATATAGTAAAAATGGCCATCTTGCCGAAAGCAATCTACAGATTCAATGCAATTCCCATCAAAATCCCAAAACAACTCTTCATTGATCTAGAAAGAGTTATTCTCAAATTCATCTGGAATAACAAGAAACCCAGGATAGCAAAACTATTCTCCACAACAAAAGATCTCCTGGGGGGATCACCATCCCTGACCTCAAGCTCTACTACAGAGCAATAGTGATAAAAACTGTTTGGTATTGGTATGGTGACAGGCAGGAAGATAAATAGAATAGAATTGAAGACCCAGATATGAACCCATACACATATGGTCACTTGATATTTGACAAAGGAGCTAAAAACATCCAGTGGAAAAAAGACAGCATTTTTAACAAATGGTGCTGGATCAACTGGTGGTCAGCATGCAAAAAAATGCAAATCGACCCATTCTTATCTCCTTGTACAAAGCTCAAGTCCAAGTGGATCAAGGACCTACACATAAAACCAGAAACACTGAAGCTTATAGAGGAGAAAGTGGAGAAGAATCTTGAACACATGGGTACAGGGGAAAAGTTCCTGAACAGAACGCCAATGGCTTATGCCCTAAGAACAAGAATTGACAAATGGGACCTCATGAAACTGCAAAGCTTCTGTAAGGAAAAGGACACTGTCAGTAGGACAAAAAGGCAACCAACAAATTGGGAAAAGATCTTTACCAATCCTACATCTGATAGAGGGCTAATATCCAAGGTATACAAAGAACTCAAGAAGTTAGGGTCCAGAGAGTCAAATAACTCTATTAAAAATGGGGTACAGAGCTAAACAGGGAATTCTCAAGTGAGGAAACTCGAATGGCTCTAAAGCACCTAAAGAAATGTTCAGCATCCTTAGTTATCAGGGAAATGCAAATCAAAACAACACTAAGATTCCACCTTACACTGGTCAGAATGGCTAAGATGAAAAACTCAGGGGACAGCAGATGCTGGAGAGGATGTGGGGAAAGAGGAACACTTCTCCATTGTTAGTGGGATTGCAAGCTGGTAAAACCACTCTGGAAATCAGTTTGGCGATTCCTCAGAAAATTAGACATAGTACTACCTGAGGACCCAGCTATACCACTCCTGGGTATATACCCAGAAGATGTTCCTACATGTAATAAGGACACATGCTCCACTATGTTCATATCTGCCTTATTCATAAAGCCAGAAGCTGGAAAAAACCCAGATGTCCTTCCGCTGAGGAATGGATACAGAAACTGTGGTATATATACACAATGGAGTACTATTCAGCTATTAAAAACAACGAATTCATGAAATTCTTAGGCAAATGGATGGAACTAGAAAGTGTCATCCTGAGCAAGGTAACCCAATCACAAAAGAATGCACAAGGTTTGCACTCACTGATAAGTGGATGTTAGCCCAAAAGCTCAAAATCAACAAGTTACAATTCACAGACCTCAAGAAGGTGGAGGACTGTAGTGGGTACTTGGGTTCCTCTGAGAAAGGGAACAATACACTTACAGGAGCAATAATGGAGGCAAAGTGTGGAGCAGGGACTGAAGTAAAGGCCACCCAGAGACTGCTCTACCTGGGGATTCACTCTATAAACAGTGACCAAACCCCAACACTACTATGGACAACAAGAAGCACATATCAAAAGGAACATGCCATGGTTGTTTTAGGAGGGGCCCTGCCAGAGCCTTACACATACAGAGACAGATACTAGTAGCCAACCATTGGTCTGGGAGTGGGGTCCCCAGTGGAGGAGTTGGAGGGCAGTCTGGAGGAGCTGAATGGGTTTACAGCCCCATGGGAAGAACAACGCTGTTGACCACCTAGACGCCCCAGGACTCCCAGGGACTAAATGAACAACCAAGGGGTACACATGGTTCCAGCCAAAAATGTTGCAGAGGAATGCCTTGTTGGGCATCAGTGGGCGGGGTGGTCCTTGGTCAGGTGAAGACTAAATAGATGCCCCAACAAGGGGAAATTGAGGAGGGGGGGATGTGGGAGTGGGTCGGGTGGAGGGGCACATACTTGGAGGTAAGGAGTGGGAAGAGGGGTTGGGGGATTTGGGGGAGGGGGGAAACTGGGAAAGGTTTTACCACTTGAAATGTAAATGAAGATTATATTCAATAGATGCCCCAGCATAGAGAAATCAAGGGAGGGTAGGAAGGAGTGGGTTGGGTGAAGGAACATCCTCATAAAAGGAGGGGGAGGGAAGATGGGTTAGGGATTTTCTTGGAGGAGGAGGAAACCGGGAAATGGAATAACATTTGAAATGTAAATAAAGAATATATTCAATTTAAAAGGAGGAGGAGAAGGAGGAGGAAACAGGAAACAACAACTACCAGCTCTGTCCTTGGATAAACACACAGACTTGTTGGGGACTGAACCTAGGACCTTGTACATGACAGGTAAATTTTCTGCCACGGGGCTGTAGGCCTAGCCCCACTTCTCCCGCACGTGTGCGTGTGCGTGTGCGTGTGTGTGTGTGAGTTACTAAGGCTAACATTGATCTCACTCTGCAACCCAAGTTAAACTCACAACGCTTTTGTCTCGGCCTCCTGAACGGCTGGGACTACAGACCTGCCACACCACACCTGGTCATGTACACTCCGTGACAAGGTTTCTTCACCTCCTGCCTGCAGTGTGTAACCCCTAAGGCTGGCTATGAGGATCACATTAGCTAGAAGTACAAAATGGGCAAGGCAGAAGCCCAGAACAAAAGGACCTTGCCTCTTCCACATAGCCAGAGGCTGAATTTGTAGCAGGACAAGCAAAATCTTTCTCAGAGAACAGCGGCAGGAGATGAAAAAAGGGATAGACCTAAGGGGAAGTTGCAAAGAGAAAGTTATCAAGAACAGCAGAGCTCCAGAGAGAGCCGTGTTTCCTGGTGCCAACCGCACCTCTGTCTCCATCCTTGATCATCTAAGTCCTGTGAAAACTGGAGGGGAAAGTAACTCAATACAAGCCTTGAATATTTAAGGCTCACAAAAGTAAAGGAGCCCAAAAGTTGGTCCAAGAAAGCTGCATAAATAACACCCCCTCCCCCTTCTTTCTAAATGGTGTGTGAAGAACAGCCAGGAACAGTAAATCCCAGGCTGGGAGTTTCTCCTCTGGAGAAGTTTCGCAGACTGAACTTCCAGTCTGACAGAGGAATTCACATTGCACTGGGAACCATTCAAAGCAAGGTCGCCAACCTCCAGGGAAGAAATTGATAGCAGCTGTCGTGAAGCTGACCCCAAGTTGGGCGGGTGCCCTATGATGGTCAGGACTCACAGAAAACCAGGACATGGCTGGAGAAGCCAGTCCTTCCTGAATTTGTCTTGACACCCTCATCTGTAATACGGAGGCCAGACCAAGTCCTCTCCTCCCCGGCTCTGAAGCCCTGAATCAGCCTCGGGCTGGATCCAGAGACACATTCATACACAGTTCAAACAGCAGAGAGGCCCATAGTGCCGTTCAGATGGCCACAGAGAAACCATCTTCAAATCAGCCCCTCTCCCACTACATTACTTCTGTGCACAGCCACTCACCATAGATTAAAGGAATTCTCCCCAGATCTGGCAGATCACAATGGTGGTAAATAAACCTAGGCAGGGATGCAGGTTCAAGTGAGCATTGTATTAAGTCAAACTGTTATTCACTGGCCAGGTACTCTTTGCTTATAAATAAAATGGAGACGATGATATCTACCCTCAAGAAACTGGTGAAAGGGTAGAGTAACCCCGTCTGTGGTCTCGGGATCAGGGCTGCCACTGTGTGCTCAGTGAATGAGGCATGCTCATCAGAGGCTGGATTTCTGTAAGTGTGGGCTTTTGCCTGGTATTGATTAATGTCGAGAGGGAAAAAAATTAACTTTAAATCTCCATTCATGAATGTTTCTCACACAATATTGGTCATGGAAGACGAACAAGAGTATAGATTGTATTACTTAAGTCACTCAGGAAGTGAGGGCAGTTGCTACCCTTCGGTGGGAGGGATACGGTTTGTTGGCAAATCATGACCAAGAGAGAACATGAAATGGGTAGAATTCTGCTTCCGGAGTCCTGATAATTTTGCTTCTGCCTCTAGAAGCTGGTTACACAGGTGCATTTACTTGATAAAAACTCACAGACCCACAATTAGGACTGACCTTCTTTACTCGTGAGTATTGTGTTTCATTATGAAGTTCATAGAGCTTTAAGATAAGCCCTCATTCTCCCCCTTGTGTCATAGGCAACAACGTCCTTCTGTTCATTCATTACTGAACCCCCAATATGTTCTAGGAAGCATCCTAGCACCATGGGGCAGGCTAGTGAACAAGAGGAAAGTCAGTCCTGTTCTGAGTTACAAAAACACCTTCCATATCCAGTGAGGATGAGAACTGTGGCATGGTCTAGCCAGGGAAGTGATGGCTAATATACCTGGTGTTTGTTTGTTTGATTGTTTGTTTGTTCTTATTGAGATAGCGCTTCACTGTGTAGCCCTAGCCATCCTGGAACTCACTCTGTAGACCACTCTGGCCTTGAACTCACAGAGATCTGCCTGCCTCCACCTCTTGAGCACAGGCATGCACCACCACTGCCCAGCTGAAATTTATATTTATTAAGGTTTATTTTCTCATGAGACAAATGGACTCTCTACATGTCCTGCCTGATTTTCAGAGTGTATTTATGGATTATCAACTCCTTTGGGAAAAGAGAACAAACTCTTCTGTGACCCCATAGGCCACACATCCATCCTTTGACTAATGTCCTTGTAGAAGACAAAAGAAAGATTTTTTTTTCCTAATTCCAAATGTAATTCTCTAAGTTCTTTTTGCTTTCTAAGGAGAGTTTCCTGTTACTTTCATGGTTTCAAACTTCAGAAATTCCAAAATAATAAATTTAAAAAATCAGTAAAGAGAACATTTAAAAAAAATGAAGTTTGCATTAAATATCCTATTCCCTCTGAAGCTCAAATTAATGGGTAACATCAACAAATGGAGATTAAAAAGCTCTCAGCCCTTGACTCCCCCATGGAAACATATAAAACAATAGCAACAACAAACGGCCTAAAATAAGTTTATGCATATTCTAGAAAGCCAGTCAAGGACGACAGCAATTAGTCAGATGCACTGTCAGGAAAAATCCACATTTAGAATGGTAGGAAATTTCAATGTTTGATACATCTCCCATCCACGCACAGTGAAGGCGTTATGGACTGTGGTGGTTTAGCCCACAATGAAGAACCATAAAGGTCAGCTCTTTGTTCTTTCTAACTTAGACCTGTGGGAGTGAGCATTAGTGGCTTGCTCAGGAATATGAGAGAAAATAAGAACACCAGTTACTTGGAGTGAGAAATTATGGGGAAGATATTCAATTGACTTATTAAGGCTCTGGGAAGCTGGGGTTAGAGTCTGGAGCAAGTAGAAGTTCAAGTAACTCACTCTCTCTCTCTCTCTCTCTCTCTCTCTCTCTCTCTCTCTCTCTCTCTCTCCCTCTCTCTCTCTCCTGTGTGTGTGGTGTTTGTGTTTGTCTGTGTGTGATGTGCTTGTGTATATGTGTTTGTATATGGTATGCTTGTGTGTGTGTGTGTGTATTTGTGTGTGAGAACTTAGATGTCACACACAGAGGAAGGTTCAAGAAAGGGATAACTAACACCAAGGATGCTAGAAAAAGCCATATGGAAACCTATCTTGTAATGTATGTATGTAAGTGTGTGTGTGTGTGTGTATGTATATATGTATTCATATTCATGTGAAAGAGTTTAATTAGAGTTACCTTACACAGAGCATTAAACTCTTCCCAGAAACCTAGGTTGCCAAATAAAAAACTCAGTGCTGTGTGTGGAATACTTCCTCTCAAGTTGTTGGTCAGACAGGTCCCCGAAGCCCCCCAAAAAGGCAACCTATTGCTGTTGCTCTTGGTTGCTGTGATGGTTTATATATGCTTGGGCCAGGGAGTGGCACTATTAAGAGGTGTGCCCTTGTTTGAGTAGGTGTGTCACAGTGGGCATGGGCAATAATTCCCTTGTCCTAGCTGCCTGGAAATCAGTATTCTGCTAGCAACCTTCAGATGAAGATGTAGAACTCTCAGATCCTCTTGCACCATGCTTTCCTGGATACTGCCATGTTACCACCTTGATGATAATGGGCTGAATCTCTAAATCTGTAAGCCAGCCCCAATTAAATGTGGTCCTTATAAGAGTTGTCTTGGTCATGGTGTCTGTTCACAGTAATAAAACTCTGAGACAGTTGCCCATTAGAACTTGTTGATAAGACTCTATTGCTGAAGACAATACACACTTTGGTCGAATGACATGGAGATATCAACTTTAGGGGAGCCGCCCCCCCCCCCCTTGCTGGCTAGGTTTTGTAGTACAGGAAGGTGCTATTCAGATTTCTGTGGGAGAAAAAGTCAGCAACAGTATTACCTAGCTGTAAACCCTTTGAACTACAATAATGATTAACTTGGCAAGATATGCCCATGATATACACATGGTGTACAGGCATAACACCATTCACATAAAATGAATTAAATTATAAAAGAGAGTAAAAAGAGAGTAAAAACATAAATCAGAGGGTAGAAAAGTAATATTTGGGGCCTGGAGAGATGGCTCAGCAGTTAAAAGCACCATGCTCATGCAGAGGACTGAGGTTCAGTTTCCAATACCCAAATGATAGCTTACAATCATAACATCAAATTCTGGGGAATCTGGCTCCCCATTTCTGGCCTCTGCAGGCACCAGGCACTCAGTCAGTGTATTTCTATATATGCAGGCAAAATATTCATATACAGAGAAAAATAAATCTTTTTTTTAAATAAGAGATTCATCCATGAGTCTATTCATGGTATGAATGCTGTATGGGTAATCAACTCCATTCTTACTGTTCTAAATTCTGAATGTTTGAGTCTGTAACTCTGATTAAGAACCCAGGGCTATGAAGACAGGACCCAGAGGGGACCTACAGCTATTGCTTTGCTAAATGGATAATATTAAGCTGTTCCTTCAGATCCTATCTGTAGGACCATAGATAAGTACAGTTCTCTGACCTCAGCAGTGAACTGTGCTTAAAACAGAAACTGTCTTTTGCCTTGCAAAAACTTTGTAATTTAATGAGGTCCCATTTGTCTATTCTTGATCTTAGAGTATAAGCTATTGGAGTTCTGTTCAGGAAATTCTCCCCTGTGCCCATATGTTCAAGGTTCTTCCCTAGTTTCCCTTCTATTAGTTTCAGTGTGTCTGGTTTTATGTGGAGATCTTTGATCCACTTAGAATTGAGCTTAGTGCAAGGAGATAAGGATGGGTCAATTTGCATTCTTCTGCATGTTGACCTCCAGCTGAGCCAGCACCATTTGTTGAAAAGGCTATCTTTTTTCCACTGGATGGTTTTAGCTCCTTTGTCAAAGATCAAGTGACCATAGGAGTGTGGATTCATTTCTGGGTCTTCAATTCTGTTCCATTGATCTACATGTCTGTTACTGTACCAATACCATGCGGTTTTTAACACTATTGCTCTGTAGTACAGCTTGAGGTCCGGGATACTGATTCCCCCAGAGGTTCTTTTACTCTTGAGAATAGTTTTAGCTATTCTGGGTTTTCTGTTATTCCAGATGAATTTTTGAATTGATCTTTCTAACTCTATGAAGAATTGAGTTGGGATTTTGATGGGGATTGCATTGAATCTGTGTATTACTTTTGGTAAGATGCTCATTTTTACAAATTACAAAGTTTTTGCAAGGCAAAAGACACCGTCAAAAAGACAAAGCGGCAACCAACTAACTGGGAAATGATCTTTACCAACCTTACATCCGACAGAGGGCTAATATCCAAGATATACAAAGAACTCAAGAAGTTAAACTCCAGAGAGGCAAGTAACCCTATTAAAAAATGGGGTACAGAGCTCCACAAAGAGTTCTCACCTGAAGAATATCTAATGGCTGAGAAGCACCTAAAGAGATGTTCATCATCCTTAGTCATTAGGGAAATGCAAATCAAAACAACCCTGAGATTCCATCTCACACCAGTCAAGATGGCTAAGATCAAAAACACAGGAGACAGCAGTTGTTGGCGAGGATGTGGAGAAAGAGGAACACTCCTCCACTGCTGGTGGAACTGCAGGCTGGTACAACCACTCTGGAAAGCAGTCTGGCGGCTCCTCAGAAAACTGGGCATGACTCTTCCGGAGGATCCGGCTATACCACTCCTGGGCATATACCCAGAGACTTTACCTGCATGCAATAAGGACACATGCTCCACTATATTCATAGCAGCCTTATTTATAATAGCCAGAAGCTGGAAAGAACCCAGATGTCCCTCAACGGAGGAATGGATTCAGAAGATGTGGTATATTTACACAATGGAATACTACTCTGCAATTAAAAACAATGAATTCACGAAATTCCTAGGCAAATGGTCAGAACTTGAAAATATCATCCTTAGTGAGGTAACCCAATCACAAAAGATCACACATGGTATGAAGTCACTGATAAGGGGATATTGACCCAGAATCTCAGAATACCCTAGACACAATCAGCATATCAATAGATTTCTAAAAAGATGGAAGGAGAGACCCCTGGTCCTGGAAAGACTGGATGTAGGGGAACGCCAGGACAGAGTAATGAGAGGGGGTTGAACGGAGAAAAGAGGGAGGGAAGGGGGCTTATGGGACTTTCGGGGAGGGAGGAAACGGGAAAGGGGAAGTGATTTGGAATGTAAATTAAAAAAATAAAATAAAATTAAATTAAAAAAAAAAAAAAAAAAAAAAAAAAAACAGAAACTGTGTTGAAGTATAGAGAGAATTTCTGTAGAGGGCTCAGTCCTAAATGCTGCATCCACATCACATTCCTTCCCTTCAAGGCTCAGGGAACATGGCAGAAAGAGGGTCTAAAAGCTATAAGAGCCAGAGGTCGGGGAGGACTGGGGTGAAACAAGGTACTTAGCACACAGAAAGTCTGCTGCATCCAGTAACTCCCTGCAGCTATGGTACTTACAAGAGCTGTAATAGAGCAAGCTGGTCAAAATTCTAGCATGGAGGTAAGGGATCATAAGGCCCTACCCACAGCTGAGGAGGGCTGACTGGGGAGACAGTCAATTTTCTTTAAGAGTGTGGCCTCTGGTAGGTTGGCCATGATCCTATGGATGGCCCTATACCCGTAGATATATGGGCAGCACAAGTTGGAATATATATATATTGTGAAAACAATAATGGCCTGAAATTAGGGAGGGGATAGTAGCAGTCTGTCTGAGAAAAGTTGGAGGAAATATGGGGTGAATATTATTAAAATACTTTGTACGCATGAATGAAATTCTCTAATAATTAATAAAAATGTCATATTTTTAAAAGTGACACACAGGCCCAGAAAAGACCTAAAACTCCTAACCCAGACCCAGTGTCAAATGGAAGAGAAGTAATTATTTTTTTTTCATACACCTACATTTCATCAGAAATTCATAATTCACATAAATGAGACAGCATGCACATCGACTTCAAAACGGAAAATTAATTGGCGCAAGAATCCCCAAAACACATGGGGAACAGGTGTCAGTCTTACTAGACAGAGTTTAAAACAATTCTTTTGTTCAGCAATCAGTCCAATTAAAAATGAGCAAAGGATTCCAAGGAAAATATACAAATATGTCTAATAAGTACGCAAGTAGATGCTCAATATCACTAGTCATTAGGGAATTGCCAAACCACAGTAAGATGTGGTTTCCGTATTCATTAGAATGATAATAAGCAAACAACAAACAAAATTGAGAAGATGGTATATTGCTGAGGTTATGGAGAAAATGGAGTCTTTTGTCCACTGACAGCAGAAAGACAACTTGGCATAGCTATTATGGGAAGAAGCACAGCAGTTCCTCAAACAACAACAACACAGAGTTACCAAGTGGCCCACTGTGGAGCATAGACTCCAAGATACTAGTTTTTAATAACTCAAAAGGAAACGAATAAGCATATGTAGCAGATTCATTCACAACAGGTGGACTTAACATGTTGTGCACACAAACAGGCCAACCACTGCATATGCATATAATAGATATTCTTTGGCTTCAAAAGAAGGGAATAATTAATTTCAATATGGATAAACCTTGGATGTATTATCCTAAGTGAATTAAGACAAGCACTGGGAATATAGCTCAGTGGTGGAGGGCTTACTTTGCACACACTATGCCTTTGCTTTAATCTGCAGGACAGACGGAAAGGAAGAGGGAGAGAAAGAGAACACAGCAAACCAGAAATATGTCTAATCCAGTACTGTGAGGTCTCAGATGGGTCAGTCATTAGTTGGCCATTCACTCCATGCAAGTCAAAACAACTCTGAGATCCCACCTTATACCCATTAGATTGGCTAAGATCAAAAAACTCAAGGGAAAACACATGCTGGTGAGGACGTGGAGCAAGGGGAACACTCCTACATTGCTGGTGGAAATGAAAACTTGTACAATCACTCTAGAAATCAATTGGCTGTTTCTCACAAAATTGGGAATAGTTCTACCTCAAGACCCAGCTCTACCACTCCTGGGCATAGACCCAAAAGATGCTCCACCATCCCACAAGGACACTTGCTCAATTATGTTCATAGTAGCTTTATTGATAATAGCCAGAAACTTGAAATAACCTGTCCCTCAACTGGAGAATGGATGAGAAAATGTGGTCCATTTATACAACAGAATACTACTCAGGTATTAAAAACAAGGACATTGCAGTTCTTAACATCTATGCACAAAACAAGGCATCCAAGTTCATAAAAGAAACACTACTACAGTTTAAATCACATCTTGACCCATACATACTGGTAGTACTCAACAATATTTATTGCTAATCTATTTATAATAGCCAGAAATTGGAAACAACCTAGACATTCCTCAACAGATGGATGAATAAAGAGACTGTGGTACCCTTGCACAATGGAGTATCACTCAACTGTTCAAAAATGAAATTTGCAGGTAAATAGATTAAATTAGAAAAAATGATTTAGAGTAAGATAACCCAGAACCAGAAGGACAAATATGGAATGTATTCACTGATACGTGGATATTAGCTTTTAAGTCAATAATAACCAAGCTACATCTGTAAAGCCACAGAGGCTAGGTATAGAATCAGTGGCTGGGGGAGGGCTCAGGTAGATTTTTCTTGGAAAGGGAAATAGAATACATGGTTATGAATTGGGAGGGTGGCCGGGCAGTGGTGGCACACACCTTTAATCCCAACCCTTCGGAGCCAGAAGCAGGAGGATTTCTGAGTTCCAGGACAGCCTGGTATACAGAGTGAGTTCCAGGACAGCCAGGGCTACACAGAGAAACCCTGTCTCGAAAAACCGAAAAAAAAAAAAAAAAGAAAAAAAGAAAAGAATTAGGAGGGTGGATTGGAACAGGAAGATCAAGTGTGAAGGGGGAAGAAGATGAAGAGAAGGGAATATGGGGAGAGAAAGTTAACAATCATGGCCATTTGATGGAAACCTAATAGAGTAGAACCTTCCATATACATATAGTATACATATAGGATGGAAATCCAAATGAAATCTCCAAATAATGGGAACACAGAGCCCCAGCTCTTGTCACCAAGTGAAGCATCCAGTACTGGAATTGAGTTACATTAATTGAGTTGTTGGCCAAAGGAGCCACATAGGAATCCCCAAACAAACCAGACTGTTGCCAGAATATAGGTTGGTCTCTACAAACTGATGACAAGGCCTCATTGCTGAAGATGACACCCACACAACTCATTGACCATGGAAAAGTCAAGGTGATGCCTACATAGACCCATCACCTCTATGCTCTAGTGTCATTGGTATAGAAAGGTACTCTGCCCAGGAAGAAATGAGATAATAACCTTCTTGAATCAAACTCAAAAGTAGATAACCACTCAAACATAAAGATAGCGTCAAGAATGGCAGATGGCAATAATCACTATGCCTTAATCTCTCTTAATATCAATGGTCTCAATTCCCCAATTAAAAGATATAGACTAGCAGACTGGATACATAAACAGGACCCAGCATTTTGCTGCATGCAGGAAACACACCTCAGCGTCAAAGACAAACACTACCTCAGAGTAAAAGGCTGGAAAACAATTTTACAAGCAAATGGCCCCAAGAAACGAGGTGGAGTAGCCATCCTAATATCAGATAAAATTGATTTTCAACCTAAAGTCATCAAAAAAGACACAGAAGGGACACTACATACTGATAAAGGGAAAAATCCACCATCAAGAACTCTCAATTCTGAATATCTATGCTCCAAATGCAAGGGCACCCTCATTCGTAAAAGAAACTTTACTAAAACTCAAAGCACACATCGTACCGCACACAATAATAGTGGGTGACTTCAACACCCCGCTCTCTGAAATGGATCGTTCAGGAAAGCAGAAACTAAACAGGGACACAGTGAATCTAATTGAAGCCTTGGACCAAATGGAACTAACTGATATATATAGAACATTTCATCCTAGAGCTAAAGAATACACCTTCTTCTCAGCTCCTCATGGTACCTTCTCCAAAATTGACCATATAATTGGTCACAAATCAGACCTCAACAGATATAAGAAGATAGAAATAATCCCATGCCTCCTATCAGATCACTATGGAATAAGTGTGGTCTTCAATGGCAACAAAAACAAAAGAAAACCCACGTACACATGGAGGGTGAACAATGCTCTACTCAATGATAACTTGGTCAAGGTGGAAATAAAGAAAGAAATCAAAGACTTTTTGAAAGTTAATGAAAATGAAGGCACAACATACCCTAATTTATGGGACACAATGAAAGCAGTGCTAAGAGGAAAATTCATAGCCCTGAGTGCCGCCAAAAAGAAACAGGAGACAGCATACACTAACAGCTTAATGGCACACCTGAAAGCCCTGGAACAAAAAGAAGCAAATACACCCAAGAGGAGTAGAAGGCAGGAAATCATCAAACTCAGGGCTGAAATCAATCAAGTAGAAACAAATAAAACCATACAAAGAATCAACAAAACGAGTTGGTTCTTTGAGAAAATCAACAAGATAGATAAGCCCTTAGCCAGACTAACCAGAGGGCACAGAGATAGTATCCAAATTAATAAAATCAGAAACGAAAAGGGAGAGATAACAACAGAAACCGAGGAAATTCAAAAAATCATCAGATCCTACTACAAAAACCTGTATTCAACACCACTAGAAAATCTTGAGGAAATGGACAATTTCCTTGACAGATACCAAGTACCAAAATTAAATCAGGATCAAATAGACCATCTAAACCGTCCTATAAGCCCTGAAGAAATAGAAGTTGTCATTGGAAGTCTTCCAACCAAAAAAAGCACAGGTCCAGATGGTTTTAGTGCAGAATTCTATCAGACCTTCAAAGAAGACCTAACACCAATACTCTTCAAACTGTTCCACAAAATAGAAACAGAAGGAACACTACCCAACTCGTTCTATGAAGCCACAATTACACTAATACCAAAAGCACACAAAGATCCGACAAAGAAAGAGAATCTCAGGCCAATCTCTCTTATGAATATCGATGCAAAAATACTCAATAAAATTCTTGCCAAGCGAATCCAAGAACACATCAAAACAATCATTGACCACGATCAAGTAGGCTTCATCCCAGGAATGCAGGGATGGTTCAATATAAGGAAATCCATCAATGTAATCCACTACATAAACAATCTCAAAGAAAAAAACCACATGGTCATCTCATTAGATGCTGAGAAAGCATTTGACAAAATTCAGCATCCTTTCTCATGCTAAAGGTCTTGGAAAGATCAGGAATTCAAGGCCCATATCTAAACATAGTAAAAGCAATTTACAGCAAACCGGTAGCCAGCATCAATCGAAATGGAGAGAAACTTGAAGCAATCCCACTAAAATCAGGGACTAGACAAGGCTGCCCTCTCTCTCCATAACTTTTCAATATAGTACTTGAAGTTCTAGCTAGAGCAATTAGACAACAAAAAGAGGTCAAAGGGATACAAATTGGAAAGGAAGAAGTCAAACTATCACTATTTGCAGACGATATGATAGTATACATAAGCGACCCAAAGAACTCCACCAGAGAACTCCTACAGCTGATAAACGACTTCAGCAAAGTGGCCGGATATAAAATCAACTCAAGCAAGTCAGAAGCCTTCATATACTCAAAGGATAAGCAGGCTGAGAAAGAAGTAAGAGAAATAATACCCTTCACGATAGCCACAAACCATATTAAGTATCTTGGCGTGACTCTAACCAAACAAGTGAAAGATCTGTATGACAAGAACTTCAAGTCTCTGAAGAAAGAAATTGAAGAAGACCTCAGAAGATGGAAAAATCTGCCATGCTCATGGATTGGCAGGATTAATATAGTAAAAATGAGCATCTTACCAAAAGTAATACACAGATTCAATGCAATCCCCATCAAAATCCCAACTCAATTCTTCATAGAGTTAGAAAGAGCAATTCAAAAATTCATCTGGAATAACAGAAAACCCAGGATAGCTAAAACTATTCTCAAGAGTTAAAGAACCTCTGGGGGAATCAGTATCCCGGACCTCAAGCTGTACTACAGAGCAATAGTGTTAAAAACCGCATGGTATTGGTACAGTGACAGACATGTAGATCAATGGAACAGAATTGAAGACCCAGAAATGAATCCACACTCCTATCTATGGTCACTTGATCTTTGACAAAGGAGCTAAAACCATCCAGTGGTAAAAAGGATAGCCTTTTCAACAAATGATGCTGGCTCAGCTGGAGGTCAACATGCAGAAGAATGCAAATTGACCCATTCTTATCTCCTTGCACTAAGCTCAATTCTAAGTGGATCAAAGATCTCCACATAAAACCAGACACACTGAAACTAATAGAAGGGAAACTAGGGAAGAACCTTGAACATATGGGCACAGGGGAGAATTTCCTGAACAGAACTCCAATAGGTTATGCTCTAAGATCAAGAATAGACAAATGGGACCTCATTAAATTACAAAGTTTTTGCAAGGCAAAAGACACTGTCAAAAAGACAAAGCGGCAACCAATTAACTGGGAAATGATCTTTACCAACCTTACATCTGACAGAGGGCTAATATCCAATATATACAAAGAACTCAAGAAGTTAACTCCAGAGAGGCAAGTAACCCTATTAAAAAATGGGGTACAGAGCTAAACAAAGTGTTCTCACCTGAAGAATATCTAATGGCTGAGAAGCACCTAAAGAGATGTTCATCATCCTTAGTCATTAGGGAAATGCAAATCAAAACAACCCTGAGATTCCATCTCACACCAGTCAGAATGGCTAAGATCAAAAACACAGGAGACAGCAGGTGTTGGCGAGGATGTGGAGAAAGAGGAACACTCCTCCACTGCTGGTGGAATTGCAAGCTGGTACAACCACTCTGGAAAGCAGTCTGGCGGTTCCTCAGAAAACTGGGCATGACACTCCCGGAGGATCCGGCTATACCACTCCTGGGCATATACCCAGAGGCTTTACCTGCATGCAATAAGGACACATGCTCCACTATGTTCATAGCAGCCTTATTTATAATAGCCAGAAGCTGAAAAGAACCCAGATGTCCCTCAATGGAGGAATGGATTCAGAAGATGCGGTATATCTACACAATGGAATACTACTCTGCAATTAAAAACAATGAATTCACGAAATTCCTAGGCAAATGGTCAGATCTTGAAAATATCATCCTTAGTGAGGTAACCCAATCACAAAAGAACACACATGGTATGCCGTCACTGATAAGGGGATATTAACCCAGAATCTCGGAATACCCTAGATACAATCCGCATATCAATAGATTTCTAAGAAGATGGAAGGAGAGACCCCTGGTCCTGGAAAGACTGGATGTAGGGGAACGCCAGGACAGAGTAACAAGAGGGGGTTGAATGGAGAAAAGAGGGAGGGAAGGGGACTTATGGGACTTTCGGGGAGGGAGGAAATGGGAAAGGGGAAATGATTTGGAATGTAAATTAAAAAAAATAAAATAAAATAAATAATTAAAAAAAAAAGACTGGAGAACCACTAGAAAGTACTAGAAGTCAGGGATGCAAGAGACTCACAGGACCCAATGGGGATGACATTAGCCAAAATTCCCAACAGCAGGGAGATAGAATCTGAAGAGACCACCTCCAGTAGATGAACATGGACCCTAGTGGAAGGATGGGGTCAACCACCCATCTAAAAAATTTGAACCTGGAATTGCCCCTGACTAAAGGAAATGAAGAGACAAAAATGGAGCAGAGGCTGAAGGAAAGGCCATCCAGAGGCTGCACCACCATGCAATCCATTCCTTCTGCAGATACCAAACCCCAACACTATTGCTGATGCCAAGATGTTCTTGCAGATAGGAACCTGGAAGGTCTGTTCCCTGAGAAGTTCTGCCAGCACCCAACTAAGACAGACACAGATACTCTTAGCCAACCATTAGACTGAGCCTGGGGACCCCAATGGAAGAGTTAGGGGAAGGGCTGAAGGAACTGAAGGGGATTGCATCCCCATAGGAAGAACAACAGTATCAATTGACTGGATGCCTCAGAGCTTCCAGGGACTAAACCACCAAGCAAAGAGTATGCATGAGCTGGTCCATGGTCCTGCTACATATGCAGCTGAAGACTGCCTCATCTGGCATCAGTAGGAGGGGAGGTGCTTGATCCTGTGGAAGCTTGATGCCCCAGAGACGGGGGATTCTAGAGGGGTAAGGCGGGAATGGGTTAGGGGTGGGTAGCACTCTATTAGACAAAAGGGGAGGGGATAGGGTGGGAGATTCATGGAGGGGAGACCAGGAAGAGGAATAACATTTGAAATGTAAACAAGTAACGTTATTAATAAGTAAAAAAGACGATCCATTGGTAAAAAAAAAAAAAAAGAAAAGAAAAGAAATGTACTCTGCATGCTTCCAAAGGAGAAACACAATCACAAATTCAGCAACAAACCCTTCCATCTACAATGGTGTCCTGCCTGTGCAATGGTAGTACAAAGCTTGTAGGAGTGACCAATGGGTATCTGATTTAACTGAAGGACCACTCCACAAGATGAAACCCATACCAGACACTGCTTGGTTGACCAGAAACTTGAGACTAGATATCTCAGGGACCTTAGGTAAAACCAAATACTACTATTCTAGAAGAAGAAGAAGAAGAAGAAGAAGAAGAAGAAGAAGAAGAAGAAGAAGAAGAAGAAGAAGAAGAAGAAGAAGAAGAGGAGGAGGAGGAGGAGGAGGAGGAGGAGGAGGAGGAGGAGGAGGAGGAGGAGGAGGAGGAGGAGGAGGAGGAGGAGGAAGAAAGAGGAGGAGAAGAAGGAGGAGGAGGAGGAGGAGGAAAAGAAAAAGAAAAAACTAATAATAATTGACATTCTGCTTTGTCCATAGAGACCCAAAGCCAGACATTATGCAGAAAGTGAGAGACCTTGAAACCTTCAGCCCTAAATGGAATACTCCCATCAAATCTCTACTCTCAGGGTTCAGGGTACCCCAAGAAAGAGGACATAGAGATTGTAAGATACAGAGCAGGTGGAGAACACTAAGAAAAATAAGTCCCTGTAACTCTAAACCAACTTCACTGCTGCTCATATAAATTCAGAGAGACCAAGGCAACATGCACAGGGCCCTCATGGGATCCAGGACCTCAAAGGCGTAGACACTAGCCTCATCCCTAAACCAGAAGCAATCTCCAATTGATAACCTCTTGACTCATGAAAATTTAGTTTCTCTCAAGTGTATCTCATGTAACAAACTTCTTTTAAGGGTTGGCCATCTACTGTTGGGCATGTAGCCTACCCTTAAAACAAACCCAGTGGAATCTTTGGGGGGGTTCTCTGGATCATAATGTCATATTAGGGATTTCCTTTTTAAATTTATTTTTAAATTTTATTATTTTTATTTTTATAATTATTTATTTTTATACTCCATATTTTATTCCCCTCACCCTCTGTCCACCCTCTGACTGTTCCACATCCCGTACCTCCTCTCTACCCCCAGTCTCCACATGGATATCCTTACCCCTCACCACACCCAACCTCTAAACTCCCTGGGGCCTCTAGTCTCTCGAGGGTTAGGTACATCATCTCTGAATGAACACAGACCCGGCAGTCCCCTACTGTATATGTGTTGGGGTACCAGGGGTATGTTGCCTGTTTGGTGGTCCAGTGTTTGAGAGATCCCGGGGGTCCTGATTAAATGAGATTATTAGTCCTTCTGCAGGATTGCTCTTCTCCTCAGCTTCTTTCAGCATTCCCTAATCCAACAACATGGGTCAGTTGCTTCTGTCCATTGGTTGGTTGCAAAGATCTGCATCTGACTCTTTCAGCTGCTTTTCTGTAGTGTGGTCATGCTCGGTCCCTTTTTGTGAGCGCTCCATAGTCTCAGTAATAGTTGGAACTTCCCCTTGAGCTGGATCCCACTTTGGGTCTGTCACTAGACCTTCTTTTCCTCAGGCTCCTCTCCATTTTCATCCCTGTAATTCTTTCAGAGAGGTACAATTATGGGTCCGAGTTGTGACTATGGGATGCCCCCCTCCCCTTCATTTGATGCCCAGTCTTCCTGCTGGAGGTGGGCTCTATAAGTTCCCTCTCCCTACTGTCTGTCATTTCATCTAAGGCCCCCCCTTGGAGTCCTGAGAGTCTCTCACCTCCCAGGTCTCTGGTGTATTCTGGAGGATGTATTCCCCCAACTTCCTATGTCCCGAGGTTGTCTGTTTCCATTCTTTCTGCTGGCCCTCAGGGCTTCAGTCCTTTTCCCTCACCCAATACCAGGTGATGATCCCCTCTCCCCCCACTTTCTCCCCCCTGTCAGGTCCCTTCCAGGTCCCTTCCTCCCTCCCTGTCTCCCTCCCCATTTGTGATTGCTTTGTTCTCCTTCCCAAGTGGGACTGAGACTTCCTCACTTGAGCACTTCAGCTTGTTGACATTTTTTGAGTTTTCTGTGGACTGTATCTTGGGCACTCTGTACTTTTTAACATCCACTTATTAGTGAGAACATAAGAGAAATGTAAATCAAAACGACCCTGAGATTCCATCTTACACCAATCAGAATGGCTAAGATCAAAACCACAGGTGACAACACATGTTGGAGAGGATGTGGAGAAAGAGGAACACTCCTCCATTGCTGGTGGGATTGCAAACTGGTGCAAACTCTGGAAATCAATCTGGAGGTTCCTCACAAAACTGGAAATAGATCTACCTGAAAACATAGCTATTTCATTCTTGGGAATATACCCAAAAGATGCCCCACCATGCCACACAGGCACGGGTTCCACTATGTTCATAGTGGCCTTATTTGTGATAACCAGAAGCTGGAAACAACCCCAGATGACCCATGACAGAAGAATGGATACAGAAAATGTGGTTCATTTACACAATGGAATACTACTCAGCTATTAAGAATGAGGACATCCTGAGTTTTGAAGGCAAATGGATGGAACAAGAAAATATCATCCTGAGTGAGGTAACTCAGACCCAAATGGACAAGCATGGTATGTTCTCACTAATAAGTGGATATTATTTTTATTTCAGTAGATATTTTTCTCTTTTTTTAACCTCAGGTCCTTGTATATATTATGACTTCTAGTTCAATGTTTTATGTGATTTTTGAATGTGCAAATGAGTGTGTATCCTCATCTACATCTGTTTCCTCTGCTTTTTTTTATTTTGGTCTCTCTTCCTTCTGTTTTGTGCTATTCTGATGTGTCCATTTTGTTTTATCATTTTATTTTATTTTATTTTGATGTGGTATATTTACACAAAGGAATACTACTCTGCAATTAAAAATAATGAATTCATGAAATTCCTAGGCAAATGGTCAGAACTTGAAAATATCATCCTTAGTGAGGTAACCCAATCACAAAAGAACACACATGGTATACAGTCACTGATAAGGGGATATTAACCCAGAATCTCGGAATACCCAAGACACAATTTGCATATCAATAGATTTCCAAGAAGATGGAAGGAGAGACCCCTGGTCCTGGAAAGACTGGATGTAGAGGAATGCCAGGACAGAGAAGGGAGAGGGGGTTCAATGGGGAACAGAGGGAGGGAAGGGGGCTTATGGAACTTTTGGGAAGCGAGGAAATGGGAAAGGGGAAATCATTTGGAATGTAAATAAAAAACTTAGAAAATAAAAAATAAATAAATAAAATATTTTATTTTATTTTCCATTAGATGCCTGTTTGTTTTCCAAAGAGAGACAGAAAGGGGTGAATCCAGATGAGATGAGAAGCGGGAAGGAGTAGAAGGAAGAAACACCATAATCATAATATATTATGTGATAAAAAAATCTATTTCAATAAAAGGAAAAAAATAAATATGTTTTGATTATCTGTGTGTGTGGGGGGGGGAAGTGATCAGAGCTGAAGTGCTTACAGAATACAATCATGATGATCAACTTTGGAAACCTTAGAAGAGGGAGGAGTGTGAAGTGTAAAACTTACTTAAGGAAATAAGGACTTTCCCACATAGTTTCCAAATTGAGTGAAGTGCACAGATGCACAAACCCAAGAAGTTTATAACCTACTTACAATCAACCCAAATACTCACTATCATCATACAAAAAAACATGTTGTAACCAAACTGTCAAGAGACAAAGACAATGTTGAAAATAGAAAATAATTAGTGCCCCATAGGCAAAGACAGTCTCAGAGACATTTATTAGCAGAAACCTTAAAAGCTAGGAGGTACTAGGACAATAACGTGGTGTGTGGTAACGAACAAACCTGAACCAATGATTCTATATCAGGCAAAACAGTGCTTAAAAATAAAGGAGAGAGGGCTAAGCCTCCTCTTAAGAAACAAAATGTGAGAAAACTGAGAAAAATCTGTGATAAGTAGACCTACCTCAAAAGAAACAATAAAGGGAAATATTCAGAGTAAAATGCTAAATAGAAACTCAACCCATATGAATATAGAAATTGCCCAGTGAAGACAAAAGCACAAGCAAAGAAAGAAAACTAGTATTTGTAAATCTTAGTTTGTGATCTTTACTTTTAATTTTTACGTGAGTTAAAACTGCCTAAAATAAATTCATGCTAATAGGCATCCAATACACAAAGATAATCTGTGATATTAATATAATTGGGAGGTCAGAACAGCATAGGGGTGGAGTTTTCAATGGTGATTGAAATGGAGTTGCTATCAACTTAGAATAGATTGTTGTAACTGTAAGATGCTCTGTTGACTTGAACAGGAATAACCCCTGTAGGCTCATATATTTGAATGCTCGTTCATCGGGGAGTGGCATTACTTGAGAGGAATTAGGAGTGTGGCCTGGTTGGAGTGGGTCTGGCCTTGTTGGAGGAAGTCATCGTAGGATGTGGACTGTGAGTTTTCAAAAGCTTCTGGATGTGGATGTAGAACTCTTTGCTACTGTAACTTTAAGCAACTGTAAGCAAATTTAAATTAAATGCTTTCTTTTTATAAGGATTGCCATGGTCATGGTGTCCCATTCACAGCAATAGAACTGTAGTTAAGGCAAAAGTTATGGGTAATACCCATAATCATCACAAAGAAACTATAAAGTTTTCACAAAAGGAGTGGCAAGACAGCTCAGTGGGTAAAGATGCCTGCTGCCAAACCTGATATCCTGAGTTTGAGGCCTGGAATACACATGGTGGGAGAGAACTGACTTCCAAAAGTGTGTTTCAGGGTGCACACACCCATACTCACACACACACACACACACACACACACACACACACACACACAAACACAAACACAGAGATAAAGAAATAAACGTAAATGGTAATTAAAATTAAAGAAATACTCACACAAGGAAATGAAAAGAGAATCAAAATTCATCATGACCCCTCTCCCCCAAAAAAGTCTACCCACAAAGGAAGGTATTGACAGAGGTAAAAAGGGATGACTATAGTAATAAAAACATGAATGAGGCAACAGGCCTTCCCAATGAGAGATCACATCTACATCTGGGTGCATAACTAAAGGCTGTAATCTAGCACAAACAGCATGGATATATTCCCCCAAGGAGTGGACCACAATAGCAGCAGGTTATTAGTAATAATAGTGAAGGCTATGTATGCATGGCCAATAGGAAATCCCAATTGCATTTCCTGAAATTTTCTGTGACTCTAAATCTTCTCCAAAAAGTCAATCAGAAACTGTTATTAAACAAATGTATGTCAATAAATTAGATGAATTAGATAAATTCCCAGGCACGGGCAACCTATCTAGATTGGACCGGGGAAGATCGAGTCACAGTCAAAACCTTCCCCAAGTAAAAACATCTTTGATTAGATGACTTTGCAGAGGAATTCTACAAGACATTTGAGAAATTACTATTGACATATCTCACACTCTTTAAAAGAAACTGGAGAGTGTGAGAGCGATTTATTACTCTCTCTGTGGCCAGCCTAGCCCTGACACCAAAGAAGACGTTATATAGTCATAAAACTCCTCAGTAGGAATCTAGCAAGCCAAACCCAGCATCATATAAAACCAGTGATGCCCTTTCCCTAAGTGTGGTTTAACCATGGAACAGATGGACACTTTAACCTTTAAAATCTCAGCCAAGGGCTGGAGAGATGGCTCAGCAGTTAAGAGCACTGACTGCTCTTCTGAAGGCCCCAAGTTCAAATCCCAGCAACCACATGTAACCATCCGTAACGAGATCTGATGCCTTCTTCTGGTGTGTCTAAAGACAGCTACAGCAAACTTATGTATAATAATAAACAAAATCTTTTTAAAAATGTTTAAAATGTCAGCCAAGATAATACATACCATTAACAGACTTATCACTAAGAACCATCTGACTTTCCAGGTGGGGTGCTACATGCCTTCCATCCCAGCACATGGGAAGCAGAGGCTGGCAGGTCCCTGGTATGGTGGAATCAATGTCCTAGTCTGTCATTAGTGCCTGGTCTTGAGGTAGTACATGCTTATTCATATACCTTAAGGAATAATCCCACAGGACCAGTAAATAGGAATAGTTTTAAACAGTATAATTTTCATGCATACTAAGAACACTTGGATCATGGTAAACACTGAGATACTAGAAATCTGGTGTCCAAAATCAATTTCTGCCGTGCTACAAAGAAACCAGCTCTGTGTGGCCAAGCAAAAGCAGCCCTTTTTGAACCAGATGAACCAGATGGATGGCACACACCTGTTACCCCAGCATTCTAGGGGAAGAGGCAGGAAGATCACAAATTTGAAGCTAGCCCAGGCTAGAAAGCAAGGCCCTCTCAAAACCTGGTGTTGCATTTTCTTGGTAATGATGCCAAAGTGTGCCCTTCAGTGCCAACATCTATGGCATGCCCGGCAATGCAACGGAAGACAAATAGACCTGGAAATAAGGATGACAGAGTCCCAGCTCTACAAACTTCCTTCAGGAGCATCCACAGCTATAAATCTGTGTAGTGGTGTTCATGTGACCTGAAATGGTTCATCATGGCCGCTGTTGATCTTTCCAGGTCAAGGCATAGGGCTTTTCAAAGGACTTTCATCTCCCAGGGAGGTTGTACTATTACTGCATTTCAGCAACTTCTCAACCTAGAGACTTAACCAAATCACCACTAATCATTACATTATTATAGAGAATTTACTGTGGACCAAACACTGATATAGGTGGGGGGGGGTTGCACATTTAAGTTTCTCAGTCTTCTCTAACTTCAAGTAAGGAGAATTATTATTATTATTATTATTATTATTATTATTATTATCATTATCATTATCTCCAATTTATGGTTGAGAAAGTTAAGGTATAGAATTTAAATGACTTTAAGATCTGAAGATCAAAGCACTAATAACAAATGATTTCAAAGCCTGGCAGGAATCAAGGGAGTTAGGAGTTTCTTTCCTTTTTAAAGAGAGAACCTCTGGCTGGCCCATTGGAGCCCAGAAGGTCAGTTTCTGTTCAGCCGGTATTTCTTTCTTAGTCCTGGGAGTCTCAGCATCTCTCACACACTGAGCTACGTCCCTAGCCACCGACTGTCCAATACATACAGCGCGCTCTGGGTGGCCATGGCATATTCATCTCATCTAGGGCCATCGCCACAGTCCCGTGCGTCATGTCCAGGCTACATATATGAAGTAGATATTTATCACCCACTACTCATTTTTCTGTCCCCTGGCAAAAGGGTTTGGGTCAGTGACAAAATCTTAATAAGAAAAAAGGCCCAAGCCGGGCGGTGGTGGCGCACGCCTTTAATCCCAGCACTTGGGAGGCAGAGGCGGGAGGATTTCTGAGTTCGAGGCCAGCCTGGTCTACAAAGTGAGTTCCAAACCCTGTCTCGAAAAGCCAAAAAAAAAAAAAAAAAAGAAAAGAAAAGAAAAAAGGCCCAAAACAGAATTCACGAGGGGGTGCTGCTTTCTTTAGTGGTGTAGTCACTAACAAATCGACTTTGTCTACTAAAACAACCCCTCACTCATGCTCAGGAAGGTAACTTTTATTAAAATCAGTGTTGCACATGCAAAAGGGAGACATGAAAGTAGGAGAGGGCTTGGTACAAAGGAGGGTATTGGTGGGAGAGAGTGGGGGATGAGAGAGAGAAATATTGCTCATATAAATAAAAACATTTTTAAAAAGTGTTTTTAAATGAATGCAGTGTGCATTTTGAGCAAGTGTCACATGCATCTCTAAGGCCCTAACTGTTTCCCTCTGACTGAGGAGCATCAGTGGAAAACTGCACCATGATGCTACTGATGACAGAAGGCTGGCCCCAAGTGCTAAACAGCAGCTGATGTCACTGGGGCTTCTCACTCATAGCTCGGTGCCTAGCGTTGAATCACCCGCTTTCATGGCAACCATTCATAACTAGAATTCAAGAAGAGGGGAAAACCCCAGGGCTACCCAGAATGAAGGGCCAGAGAGAAGCTACTCACAGAATCAGCTTTGGATTGCTCAGAGAAAAGGGGGTTGTTCAACTGTTCTGAGTCACTAAGTTAGCCAGATGGAACAGAAAAGAAAATGACGCAAGAGAACACGGCCGATCCTAGAAATGGGTTCATTGCCAGAAGAGCAAGGGGGAAAGCCCTGAACCAGGAAGCAGAGAAAAGTAGAAGCACTTTTTGTCTACGATGATCTTCCAGTTACTCAGAAACCACCAGCATTCTCAGGGGGCTGGAGGTAGGATGGAAGGTTTCCTTCTGCCTTTTGAGTTTCGAGAGGTTCAATCTAGACTTAGAGTCACCCTTCAGGTCCAATGTGCATGAACCTACATTGGAAAGCCAGGCAGAGAGAAGACACACAGGACAGGTTCCTTCCTTCCCAATGAAGAAACATTTAACTTCCTGGCTTCCCCAGGGGAAAGGCTGCAATACTATTTCCCTTCCTCCTCTGTTCTCCTTCATGCTTGCTTCACTGTGCGAAGATGTCTCTACATCTGGTGTGGCCAAGTTGTTGGGTAAATCATCTCTTTAGGTCAGCAGTTTTTCAACCTGTGGGTCTCAACCCCTTTAGGGATTATATAACAGATATCCTGCATGTCAGATATTTACATTATGATTCACAACAGAAGCAAAATTATGGCTATGAAGTAGTATTGAAATAATTTTTATGATCGGGGTTCAGCACAGCATGAGGAACTGTGTTAAAGGATCGTAGCATTGGCAAGGTTAAGAATACCTAAAGTTTAGGCATTGTTTAGTGCTTGAGACCCATGGAGAATACTTTATATACCATGCTACAGGAAGTAAGAGACTTTCCCCTAAGGAGGCCAGGAGCCTGGCGGACAGGCAGACCCTGTGAAACTGGCTCTTCCAAGCCATCACTTGAACAATACTTTCTTGGCCTTAATGTTCTGCCTGAGGGGGGAAACCATATTAAAGACATGCTTACAGACTTTAATTAGCAAGCCTGAATGACATGACAAACTAGAATGAAGTTATATTTTAGATAGATATTTCTTTTCCAGTGACAAGCAAAACCCCCTATGTCTTCTTGACCTGTATCCCCACCACCACCACCACCACCACCACCACCACCACCACCAAACCAAAAGCAGATCAAAGTTTTAGTCTAGATGAAAGCAACTCACCGTCTGAAATTTTTGAGTTCTCAGTTTTATATTTTTCCATACTAGGAAAATAATTTGTAATGAGGGAAAGAGGAAGAGGTGGATGGAAACACACATTGATCTGAACACTATTGACTGGACTCCCAACCTCCTGGAACATTTCAATTTTGTTAGATAGAGATTATTCTATAGCACAGTCCAGCCTCAAGGTCACCGTGTAGCCTGAACTGACCTTGAACCATTGATGATCCTCTTGCCTTGGCCTCTAAGTTCAAAAATAGCAGACATGAACCCCCATGTCCAATTTCCTGTAACATTCAGCAGTGACCTCAGAGACATATTTTCTCGTCTTGGCATGTCACTTAGATATGGCCAACAGAGAAAGGCACAGACATTTTCAATTTGTGTGGGGATGTTTGTGCCCGCCTTCAGGGTAGGGATGCTCTTCCCTATCCAGGGGCCAATTTTCCCTCTAAGAGAGGCTTACAGATCCCTGGAGTTCTGTTGAGCTGGGGCATGGACTCATGGGAATGGGACCTGCCTGGTTTGATTTCCCCAGCCCAGTCTAGGGACAATTTAGTAGTTTGGCTTCTGGTGCAAAGTGGAAACTTCTGTGTAGTTGGTCATGGCCTGTGAAGGTCTAGGTTTGTCCTCCAAACACTTTCTGGACAAGCACCTGGAGTTTGTGCCATCTCTCTGAGGCCCACTGTCATCGCGTCTAGGTGCTCAGACAGGGTTCTGTTTCCTCTAATCACCCTCTGCTGTTTTCTGGCTGGTGTCAGGCACTCATTGGAGGAGGATGGGTCACAACATTCAAATCAAATAATGTGTCATGGCACAGCACAAATGTGAATGGTGGAGTTCATGCTAATGATTTAAAATGCATATTTCTCTTAACTTAGAGCAATGGGAAATACCAAATTAAAGAAAAATGTAACTTTAAACTTTCAAGTCGTCATTGGAAGTCTTCCAACAAAAAAAGCACAGGTCCAGACGGTTTTAGTACAGAATTCTATCAGACCTTCAAAGAAGACCTAACACCAATACTCTTCAAACTATTCCACAAAATAGAAACAGAAGGAACACTACCCAACTCATTCTATGAAGCCACAATTATGATACTACCAAAATCACACAAAGATCCGACAAAGAAAGAGAATCTCAGGCCAATTTCTCTTATGAATATCGATGCAAAAATACTCAAAATTCTTGCCAACCAAATCCAAGACCACATCAAAACGATAATACACCACGATCAAGTAGGCTTCATCCCAGGAATGCAGGGATGGTTCAACATAAGGAAGTCCATCAATGTAATCCACTACATAAACAATCTCAAAGAAAAAAAGCACATGGTCATTTCATTAGATGCTGAGAAAGCATTTGACAAAATTCAGCATCCTTTCATGTTAAAGATCTTGGAAAGATGAGGAATTCGAGGACCATATCTAAACAGAGTAAAAGCAATTTACAGCAAACCGGTAGCCAACATCAATCTAAATGGAGAGAAACTTGAAGCAATCCCACTAAAATCAGGGACTAGACAAGGCTGCCCTCTCTCTCCATAACTTTTCAATATAGTACTTGAAGTTCTAGCTAGAGCAATTAGACAACAAAAGGAGGTCAAAGGGATACAAATTGGAAAGGAAGAAGTCAAACTATCACTATTTGCAGATGATATGATAGTATACTTAAGCGACCCAAAGAACTCCACCAGAGAACTCCTACAGCTGATAAACAACTTCAGCAAAGTGGCCGGATATAAAATCAACTCAAGCAAGTCAGTAGCCTTCCTATACTCAAAGGATAAGCAGGCTAAGAAAGAAATAAGAGAAATGATACCCTTCACGATAGCCACAAACCATATAAAGTATCTTGGCGTGACTCTAACCAAACAAGTGAGAGATCTGTATGACAAGAACTTCAAGTCTCTGAAGAAAGAAATTGAAGAAGACCTCAGAAGATAGAAATGTCTTCCATGCTCATGGATTGGCAGGATTAATATAGTAAAAATGACCATCTTGCCAAAAGCAATATACAGATTCAATGCAATCCCCATCAAAATCCCAACTCAATTCTTCATAGAGTTAGAAAGAGCAATTCAAAACTTCATCTGGAATAACAGAAAACCCAGGATAGCTAAAACTATTCTCAAGAGTAAAAGAACTTCTGGAGGAATCAATATCCTGGACCTCAAGCTGTACTACAGAGCAAAAGTGTTAAAAACTGCATGGTATTGGTACAGTGACAGGCATGTAGATCAATGGAACAGAATTGAAGACCCAGAAATGAATCCACACTCCTATGGTCACTTGATCTTTGACAAAGGAGCTAAAACCATCCAGTGGAAAAAAGATAGCCTTTTCAACAAATGGTGCTGGCTCAACTGGAGGTCAACATGCAGAAGAATGCAAATTGACCCATTCTTATCTCCTTGCACTAAGCTCAATTCCAAGTGGATCAAGGATCTCCACATAAAACCAGACACACTGAAACCAATAGAAAGGAAACTAGGGAAGAACCTTGAACATATGGGCACAGGGGAGAATTTCCTGAATAGAACTTCAATAGCTTATGCTCTAAGATCAAGAATAGACAAATGGGACCTCATTAAATTACAAAGTTTTTGCAAGGCAAAAGACACTGTCAAAAAGACAAAGCGGCAACCAACTAACTGGGAAATGATCTTTACCAACCTTACATCGGGCTAATATCCATTATATACAAAGAACTCAAGAAGTTAGACTTCAGAGTGCCAAATAACCCTATTAAAAAATGTGGTACAAAGCTAAACAAAGAGTTCTCACCTGAAGAATATCTAATGGCTGAGAAGCACCTAAAGAGATGTTCAACATCCTTAGTCATTAGGGAAAAGCAAATCAAAACAACCCTGAGATTCTACCTCACACCAGTCAGAATGGCTAAGATCAAAAACACAAGAGACAGCAGTTGTTGGCGAGGATGTGGAGAAAGAGGAACACTCCTCCACTGCTGGTGGAATTGCAAGCTGGTACAACCACTCTGGAAAGCAGTCTGGCGGTTCCTCAGAAAACTGGGCATGACACTCCCAGAGGATCCTGCTATATCATTCCTGGGCATATACCCAGAGGCTTCCCTGGCATGCAATAAGGACACATGCTCCACTATGTTCATAGCAGCCTTATTTATAACATCCAGAAGCTGGAAAGAACCCAGATGTCCTTCAATGGAGGAATGGATTCAGAAGATGTGGTAAATTTACACAATGGAATACTACTCTGCAATTAAAAACAATGAATTCACAAAATTCCTAGGCAAATGGTCAGAACTGGAAAATATCATCCTTAGTGAAGTAACCCAATCACAAAAGAACACACATGGTATGTAGTCACTGATAAGGGGATATTAATCCAGAATCTCGGAATACCCAAGACACAATTCGCATATCAATAGATTTCCAAGAAGATGGAAGGAGAGACCCCTGGTCCTGGAAAGACTGGATGTAGGGGAATGCCAGGACAGAGAATCGAGAGGGTGTTGAATGGGGAACAGAGGGAGGGAAGGGGGCTTATTGGACGTTTGGGGAGGGAGGAAACGGGAAAGGGGAAATCATTGGGAATGTAAATAAAAAAACTTAATTAAAAAAAAAGAAAGGTTCTTTGGAGCAACTTCCTTCTGGGTTGTCAAGAAATCGGCAGTTCAGCTCACAGGAGTCAGCGGCTGCAGCTCGATCCACTTGCAAACACTTCGAAGATCCACTGTCAGTCAAGTTTGGTAGGGTCAGGATAGCAGACAGGAATCAGCAGCAGTGGCCCAACCTGGCAGAGACAGCCAGGCCTCAGCCTCAGCACAAGTCAGCAGGAGGGACCAGGGCCAATACCAGGAAAAGTTCTTGGTTGTGCCTCTCTCAGAGAAGTGAAGATCAGGAAAGACTCAAGTCCAACAACTGTTGTATAGCTAGCTCTATAAGTAGGGCTAACTCCACCTCCATCACTGTCAGTCAAGTCCCTTGTATGCCCTCCAAACATCACATCATGTGTCCTGCACAGGTTTTGTCTTAGCACGTATGTCTCAGTTGATACCACTCTGTCAATCACCCAGAGTCTGCAGAAGTGGCAAGAAGTTGTAACAAACCATCAAAAGTTTTTTGGTGCACTTCTCTGTACAGTCCCAACAAATGGAGTTCTACTACTGCAATATAAGGCAGATCAATGTGTGTCATCAAAGAATCTTTTGTCATGTGTCCTTCATGTGCTTGCTTTAGTAGAGCATCCTTTCTCCTGTGTCTGCTTCAGTGAAATGTTCCTTTGTGAGTCTGCCTTACTCTTTCACCTGTGGCTTCAATGAAACACTCCTTCTCAAGTTTACCTTAGTAAGACACCATCCAACACAATTGACTTTCCAAAGAACCCTTAAGTTTCCACTTCCAAGAGAATACTGTGCAATATCAAGAGAGATATTTTATTCTGTATTATTGCTTGAATTCCTTCTCTGTTTAGGATATATGCTTGGGATCAAATTTATCTAATAGTTCTCCCCTTTGTCCTGATAGTCTGTTGTAATAAATCTTTGGAAGTATTGATGATTTTGTAACTTCTACTAGGACAGAAGTCTTCATGTTTGTATTGACCTTGGTCTCATGGCAGTATTTGCTCTATTACAACCTACCCAGTTTTTCTTTTTTTTTTTAGACTTTTTTAAAGATATATATATATATATATATATATATATATATATATATATATATGATGAGTACACTGTCGTTGTCTTCAGACACACCAGAAGAGGGCATCAGATCCCATTACAGATGATTGTGAGCACCATGTGGTTGCTGGGAATTGAACTCAGGACCTTTGGAAGACCAGTTTTCTTCTCTAATCCCCAACAGAGCTACAATAAGATTACATTTTTGGTACCATTATACCATATACAAGGTGCATGAATAGGATATAAGATATAGGATGCATGGCATATAAAATTTTAAATACATGAATAATCAAAGACAGTATATGATCAGTGCCGAGTCAGGACTGGAGAGAGATCTATGAGGAAAAGGCAGTAACAGTACTCTCCTGGATCAGGGTTTGTGTTAGAATTTTCTCACAGATCGTTAAGGGCTTAGGGCAAAAAAAATAAAAAATAAAAAAAAAATAAAGACTGTTAGGGTCCCATTCCCAGAAGTGCTTATCTCAATCTAGGTTATATTTGCTTTTCTTGCTGCTTTTAGGAAACTATCAAGATTTTGTGAGCCAATGTTTTTCAGTTCAGAGGTACCCATAATGAATCCTGGCTTGACTTTTAAGTCCACACCCATTTATAGAGGTACCATGTGATATGCACTCAGAAAAACAAAACAAAACACAACAAAATAGGTTTAGAACTTTTAACTTTCCTAGACATGCAATATATGACCTGATATTCTCTCAAGGTGTTAGGCAGTCCAGTCCACTTGATTATGACAGAAAATAACTAATATTCTGAAGTATAGTGTATTGCTAAGAGAGGGTAGGTTTGTTAAATGCATTTTCTACAGTCTATAATGAGTTTAACAGAGCAAAACCCCAGACACTAGCTGGATTAGTTTTGCCAAAGAATAAACAGAGAACCCTGAAGCTATATATTTCCAGCAAATATTTCCTTAATTGAGACTCACTATTGGGTCTGCCTTCCTCAACCACAACCACAATCCCAAAGGATCAAAATATAAGAGGCAATTAATTTCTCCGTGCACCCCAGAGATTCCCAGGAAGCTGGAGTGCAACATCTTGATCTCAAGGAAGAAAATGCATATGGTGTCAGCATCTCAATAATTGGGAAGGGATTTGGGTGCATTTGGTAATGACGTCTGATGTGTCTCACGGTGACAGTACTATTCTCAAATATGAATCTAAAAACTCTTGTTAAATAGGGCAACGCAGTGTGTTTTTATCTGTTTTTCTCTTTGCCCTTGAGAGGTTAATTTCCCCTACCAGAAACGTGTTACCAGTTGAATTGGAACCAGCATAGAAATGTCTAATCACACACACACACAGAGAGAAAGAGACAGAGAGAGAGAGAGAGAGAGAGAGAGAGAATCTAACAACATGCATGACTCAGTGAATTGTTAATGCAACCCTGTCACCAGCCGTGCTATTAAATACAGTGCCCTAACCATGATGGCCTTGCTCTTTGGGCCTCTGTCTCGCCTCCCACTAACCTGGTTGCCTTTCATTTTGACTTGAAGCCCTCATTAAAGGAATCTTAGAGGGTTCTTTCTCCATTAAAAACAGAATTTTTTTATCCCGTACTCTCTGGCTGGTTGCTTCTATGTATCTATCTTTCACTATCACACAAAATCACACGTGGCACATTTGTCCACAAATATGCATTAAAATGTGGGTGGAGTGTTCTTTGTCAAGTCAAATGGCAATGAACAAAAGGGATAAATTCTATAGTTCAGTGGTAAAATAATAGTTCATGATTTTTTTTTAACTGACATGGCTAGCAATTCTGAGTTGAAAATAGGTATCTAAAGTTTTCTTTTATTTGTGAGAACATTCACCTTCCAGAAACATACCTAATAATTTACCTCATTGAGAGACATAACCACCAGTTGAGTCCTGGAGCAGTTGTGAGGCACTGGACTTGTAGAATTGATGCAAGCTGAAGCTAGGAAAGTAGCATGAAGAATCTCTCGAGGAGAGTGTTCGAATCCTGAAGAAAGCTTGCTCTTCTGCACTAAGTGGGAACAATGTCACAAGTCTCAACTGCCTACTCTTTCGATGCCCCCACCGACTTTATCAATTTTTCGTCTTTGGATGCTGAAGAGGACACTGAAAATATAAACTCATGGTTTGATGAGAAAGCCAACTTGGAGAACAAGTTTCTTCGGCAGGTGGAAGAGGAGAATCTTTCAGGGGAAGGCTTCCTTGAGAAAAGCCAAACTTCCACAAGGCTGTGTCACACCGTTGGAGGCAGTTGACAACACTTACTACAAAGAGACAGAAAAGGAAAATCTTCAGAAACAATCCCTCCCATCAAATGATTGTTCTTCCCTGAATGCTAAGAGAGCTGTATCAGAAAATATTCTACCTGTCCAGCCTCCGAGAAGATCTGTTAGACTCTCTGCTCAGTATGATTTGGAACAGAAAGAGAAAAACCATGTTGCCTCTGTTGAAATGAAAGCCAAGAGATGCACTGTTCCCACTGCTGATTGCCGCCCCCCCCCACACACAAAAGAATAAAAGTTTCTCATAAAAAGAAACTGGAGGAAGAGGAGGATGGAAGTACTTCAAGAAAGGATGAAAGAGGAACCCTGAAGAAAGACAAGGGCAAACACTGTACCTGGTGTGCCACCCGCAAGGGAGAAGGTTCTAAAGAGTATGAAGGGCAGGAGATAGAAAAAAGACTGAAAATGCAGCAGGAAGTTGTGGAGATGCAGAGGAAGAATGAAAAGTTCAAGAAACTCACTCTCGCAGGGCCAGGGCAACCTGTGAAGAAATCCACAAGCCAGGTGACCAAAACAGTTGACTTCCACTTTCTCACAGATGAGCGAATCAAACAACATCCCAAGAACCAGGAAGAGTATAAAGAAGTGAACTTCATGTCTGAACTTCGAAAGCATTGTTCCACGCCTGCCCGAGGGACCAGAGGATGTACCATCATTAAGCCTTTCCATCTGTCCAAAGGAAAGAAAACATTTGATGAAGCAGCTTCCACATAGGTGCCATCGCACAGCAGGTTGAAGCCTTCCACAAATAAATCCCTAATAGATACCATCTGACCAAATCTGTGAACAAGATCGCCCGAGACCCCCAGACCCCCTTCCTGCAGACCAAATATCGTGCAAGGGTTGTGACCTGCACAAGTGCAGCAGAGCAGAAGGCTGAGGAGCTTGAGAAACTGCAGCAATACAAACTCAAAGCACGGGAACTTGATCCCAGAATTTTTGAAAGTGGCCCCATCTTGCCCAAGAGACCGCCTGTTAAGCCTCCTACTCAGCCTGTTGGTTTTGATTTGGAAATTGAGAAATGAATTCATGGGCGAGAGTCAAAGAAAAAACCAGAAGATGAACAATTTGAATTTCATTCTAGACCTTGCCGTACTAAGATCTTGGACGATGTTGTGGGTGTTCCTGAACAGAAGTTAATTCCAGCCACTGTCCCTAAGTTGCCAGTTTTTGCATTGAAGAACAGGCTCCGAGTGCCCGTCAAAGATGAGGAAGAGGAAAAACCAGTAGTGATAAAAGCTCAACCTGTGCCACATTTTGGGGTGCCTTATAAGCCCTGCCACGGACCACCCCAGTCAGGTATGGGGGTCCCTGAGATGAGGGTTCTTGAAGTCCGGGTGGGTAAGGATTCGGCGGTGACAAACAGAAACAAACACAGAGGCAGTTTGAATCTGAGTGTATTTTGCAGCTCTCAAGCAGGGGATTTTATACATTAAACCAAACATGATACAACTCTTAGAAACCATATCCAGCGAAACAATGTGAATACGAACAAGAATCACTTGGCACAGTAGAGCACAGAAATCATCTAAGGATTACAACTCTGAAACTACAAACAGAACAGGTAATGTCATCAAAAAATATAACCATTCTAAAAGAATATATTCAATAGGGTGACCATCCTAGGTTAGTGGCATATTCCCAAGAAGAGGTTAACAAATCTTTATGGTCAGTGCTCTTAAGAGCTGAACTAACTTTCCAGCCCCTATGGTTAATTATTGCTTAACATCTAATACCTGACTTTTTATAAATCATCAAAGCATAAATTTAAACTATTTTAATTCTTTCTAATTAAGACTTTCTTTGCCGTATACCAAAACCCACCTCCTATGACATACGTGTAGCCATATGAAATGTTATTGTTGGGAAAGTTTTTATCTATCATAATAATTTTGTAAACGATTTGAAAACTAAAGCATTGGTTTCCCTGAAGATAAGGTCATGTTGGTGACCCATCTCAAGGGGTGGTTTTGTACACATTATTCTTGCTTAAGATCATTGTCTCAGCACCAGGAACCTGTAGATAAGAAAAAGAATGAAAGAGAACAAAACAGAAAAATTGCCATGAGAACTACGGCTCAATTGTTATCTCTGGCCAAGAGTTCCACAACCAGTTCCAGGAGACCTCCTCCTTTTGAAGTCTAAGGCCTCAGTCTGTGGAACTTGTCACACAGATTCTACTGGGGTCAGTGTGGCAAAGCCCTACATCCCAGAGGCAAGAAATGTGGAGGTGTGCCCTTTCTCCTTTGATACCCAGGACAAAGAATGCCAGTTGCAGAAGGAGAAAAAAAAAAAAGAAATGCAGAAAGGGGAAGTGCCCAAGTTCAAGGCTCTTCCTGTGCCCAATTCTGACACCATTAACCTGTCAGAGAAAAAGGTAAAGAATGTGACTCTAGCTGAGCCTTTCTCCCTGGAGACAGACAAAGAGAGAGGTGCCTACAAGGCTGACATGTGGAAGCATCAGCCGGAGGAAGAACGGAAGCAGCAGAAGGAAGCAGCTTGCTTCAAGGCTCGTCCGAACACTGTGATCTTCCAAAAGCCCTTTGTTCCCAAGAAAGAGAAAAAAAATCAGTTGCTGAGAACCCTTCCGGTTCTCTAGTTCAGGAGCCTTTTCAGCTGGCCACTGAGAAGAGAGCCAAAGAGTGGCAGAAGCTGGAGAAGAAAATGGCAGAGATGGAGGCCAGGAAACTGCAGAAGTTGGAGGAAGTCAGGCAGCAGGAAGAGGAGCAGCAGCAGAAGGAGCTAGCCAGGCTCCGGAAAGAACTGGTGCACAAGGCAAATCCAGTATGTAAGTACCGGAGCAAGCTGGGGAGGAAAGGGTTTATTGAGCTTACACTTCCACACTGCTGTTCATCACCAAAGGAAGTCAGGACTGGAACTCAAGCAGGGCAGGAAGCAGGAGCTGATGCAGAGGCCATGGAGGGATGTTACTTACTGGCTTGCTTCCTCTGGCTTGCTCAGCCTACTCTCTTATAGAACCCAAGACTACCAGCCCAGGGATGGCACCACCCCCAAGGGGCCCTCCTCCCTTGATCACTAATTGAGAAAATGCCCCACAGCTGGATCTCATGGAGGCACTTCCCCAACTGAAGCTCCTTTCTCTGTGATAACTCCAGCCTGTGTCAAGTTGACACAAAACCAGGCTGTACAATTGACCCCTTGTCAACTTGACACACAAACACATCACTATTAAGCCTCAACCTTTACTTTCTTATTCATCCCCAAGACCTAAATAACTTTAAAAGTCCCACAGTCTTTATATATTAAAAGTTCAATCCCTTTAAAATGTCCAGAATCTTTTAAAATTCAAAGTCTCTTAACTGTGGGCTCCACTAAAATACTTTCTTCCTTCAAGAGGGAAAAACATCAGGGCACAGTCACAATCAAAAGCAAAACTCAGACTCCAGTGGTTCAATGTCTGAGATCCAACTCATGATCTTCCGGGCTCCTCCAAGGGCCTGGGTCACTTCTCCAGCTCTGCCCTTTGTAGCACACACCTTGTCTTCTAGGCTCCAGCTGCCTGTACTCCACTGCTGCTGCTGTTCTTGGTGGTCATCTCATGGTACTGGCATCTTCAAAGCACTGCTGTCTTCTGCTACAACTAGGCTTCACCAATAGCCTCTCATAGGCTCTCTTCATGGTGCCAAGCCTCAGATCCTATGCATGACCCCTTCAGTCCTGGGCCATCAATTGCAACTGAGGCTGCACCTTCACCAATGGCCTTCCACGGCTTCTCACAGTGCCAAGTCTCAGCTGCTCTTCATGACCCCTTCATGCCTTCAAAACCAGTACCACCTGGGTGACTCTTACACAGAATCAAGTCCAGCCACAGCACAAAGTACAACCTTGGCTATCTCTGGAACACAGCCTCTGTACTCTCAGAAAACACTTCCCAGAAGATTTCACCTCAGTGATGCTGTTCTCTTCTTAATCACTGCTAATTTCTTAGCTCCAGCTAACCAGCATCAATAGTCCCATTAACACTAAGGTTTGCTAGTGGTTCTGGTATCTTGTTAATCACAGCTGATTCTTCAGCCCCAGCCAACCAAAACCACAGAATCGTCACAATCAAAACATGACTCTGGTAAGAGTCTTTAATCTTCCCTCTGAAATTTCACAAGCCAGACTTCCATCTTCTGCACTGTTTTTAACATTATCTTCCAAGCTCCTACAGAATTTTCCACAGAGCTCAACATCCTAATGGCTCTTCTAGCTCAAAGTTCCAAAGTCCTTCCACAGACCTACCCAAACCATGGTCAAGTTGTCACAGGAATACCCCACTATATTCACTACACTGGTACCAATTTGTCTTAGTCAGGATTTGGGGAGGAAAGGGTTTATTCAGCTTACACTTCCACATTGCTGTTCATCACCAAAGGAAGTCAGGACTGGAACTCAAGCAGGCCAGGAAGCAGGAGCTGATGCAGAGGCCATGGAGGGATGTTTCTTACTGGCTTGCTTCCCCTGGCTTGCTCAGCCTGCTCTCTTATAGAACCCAAGACTACCAGCCCAGGGATGGCACCACCCACAAGTGGCCCTCCCCCCTTGATCACTAATTGAGAAAATGCCCCACAGCTGGATCTCATGGAGGCACTTCCCCAACTGAAGCTCCTTTCTCTGTGATAACTCCAGCCTGTGTCAAGTTGACACGTAAAACCAACCAGTACAGACAGTATGTTCTTAGAGAAACAAAGCCAACAGGATGACAGCCAGCTTTCTCCCAAAACTATTCTCTACAATATTGCTATAAAAGAGAACTCCAAAAAAATGTTGTTTCTGACATAAAATAAATAATTTGTCACAAATTGTTAAGGATATTTGGTCACATTGTGAACCTTGAGATCACGTTTTTTTGTTTCGTTTTGTTTTTTTTTGTTTTTGGTTTTTTGAGACAGGGTTTCTCTGTGTAGCCCTGGCTGTCCTGGAACTCACTTTGTAGACCAGGCTGGCCTACGAACTCAGAAATCCTCCTGCCTCTGCCTCCCAAGTGCTGGGATTAAAGGCGTGCGCCACCACCGCCCGGCCGAGATCATGTTTTTTACTGGGTGGGAAAATTGTTTTTAGTTGTGGTGTGCCTCAGCCTTACCTTAATCCAAGAGTTTTCTGCTTGAATATTGTAAACACCACTAAATAAAGTCAATCATAGGTCAAGCGGTGGAGTAAGCGACCAGTTGAAGGGAGATGAATATAGGATTATTAAGAAAAAGCCATAGAGAGTAAGAGGGAATCAGGAAGATGGATTTAGGGATGTACAGGAAGCAAAAGGGAGGAACATTCAGATTGCAGAAGGTTTTGTTTGTTCTTTTTTTTTTTTTTTTTTTTTTGTGAAAGAGGCATTTCTTCTGGGACTAAGGAAAGGGCCTGGAACTGGGTCTGCTGAGAAGGAAGGTCAGCTGGGTGCTTTCTCTGACTCTCTCAACTAGCAGGTTTTCACCCTAGCCTCTGGCTCCCAAGTCTTCATTGGTAAAATTGAGTGATTGAAATTTTTGTTAAAAAGCCATAGATTTGTTTCCTATACCACTTTCCTTTCAGGGGTTATTTTGTTGTTGTTGCTTTGCTTTATTTTTGTTTGTTTTTGTTTGTTTGTTTTGCACACAGTTAGAAAACTCCATAAAGGTTTGCATTAATGCAGAAGATGGAATGACAAGTTCCCTGCGCATTTGGTCTTAGTTGCAGGGTCACAGAAAACCTTCATCTGTTTTTCAAACTTAAAAAAAAAAAGCTAGTGGATAAAGTAATGAGTCTTATTTCAACACGTTCAGGCCTGTGCCATTCTTCTTTGTTCTGATTTCTCTCTTGCTGATGTCACCCACCTCCGTGCCCTCAAAGGTGCTCTTCTTTTTCTCCTATGTAGCATCCCCTCCACTTCCATATCACATGAATCCCATTACCTTATCTTTATTGTCCTATACCCTCCCTTAAGGCCCCTGCATGACCTCACTCCTGTGTCTTTCTGTTTTCATGATCTATACACACAGAGAAATATAGATTCTACACATGAGAGGAAACATTTAGCATTTGTCAGAGTTTGGCTTATTTCAGTTAACATATGATCCCAGTTCCATCTATTTTCCTGAAATTGCTATCACTTCATGTCTCCTTCGGATTGAGTCATCTTTGTGCGTCTGTGCCACATTTTATTTACCTGTTCATCTCTTTACGGGCATACGGCTCATTCCTTTTCTTAGCTATCATGAATTGTGTCTCATTAAATGTTGGTGTACAGGTATCTCTGCACTGAGTTAGAATCATTTTGTTATATACCCAGGAGTGGTACAGCTGGACCAGAAGGCAGTTCTATTTTTATTTTTTGAAAGGATATTGAGAATGGCAATAGAGAAAGATGCAATCACACATAAAGGTAGTCCCATCAGAATATCACCTGACTTTTTATGGAAATTTTGGAAGCTGAAGGACCTTGGTTTATATTTCATAAGTTCTGAAAGACCACAGATGTCAGCCTACTATACCCAATAGAACTATGTAATAAAGGAGAAAGCATAATCATTCACAATCTAAACAGATTTAAGGGATTTAAATCCAAAAAAGCCAGCTTCACAGAGAATATTAGAAAGAATATTTAGGTTCTAAAGAAAAGATTAAACATAACCAAGAGGACACAGAAATGTTTAATCCCAGAACAAACAAAGGAGGTCGAAAATACACCACCACCACAACAAAAACAAAATAACAGGAATAAACATTATTCAATAATAACTCTCAATATTAATAACCTCAGCTCCCCCAATAAAAGATAAAGACTATAGGAGTGGTTTGCAAAACAAGATTCATCTCTTTGCAGCTTCCAAGATGCATACTTCACCATAAATAATAGACATCTCCTTAGGGTACAAGGATGGACAAAGATATTTCAAGATATGGTGGTTTGAATGAAAATAATGCTCATATGCTCATATATTCACATGCTTAGTGTCTTAGTTAGGGTTTCCATTGCTGTAAAGAGACACCATGACCAAGGCAACTCTTATAAAGCACAACATTTAATTGGAGTCAGCTCATAGGTTCAGAGGTTCAGTCCATTATTATCAAGGAGAGAACATGGCAGCATCCAGGCAGGCATGGTATGGGAGAAACTGAGAGTTCTATATCTTGATCTGAAGGCAGACAGGAGAAAACTGGTATCCTCAGACAGCTAGAAGGAAGCTCTCTTCTACAATGGATGGAGCCAGAGTATAGGAAGAGACCTGCAAGGCCAACCCCAACAGTGACACACTTCCTCCAACAAGACCACACCTCCTAACAGTACCACTCCTTCCTTAGGCACTAAGCATATTCAAAGCAACATACTTAGTCTCCAGTTGATGATTTGTTTGGAAAGGACTAATAGGTATGGCCTGCTTAGAGAAAGTGTGTTAGCAAGAGTGTGCTTTTAGAAAAACCTATACCCATCCAGTGTCATCCTTGCCGCCTGCTATCTGTGGATGAGAATGTACAGCTCTCTCAGCTTCTTCTCCAGCATGCCAGCCTGCATGTTGCCATGATTCCTGCCATGAGAATCATGGACTAACCCTCTAAAACTGTAAGCAAGTCCCCAATTAAATGCTTTCTTGTAGAAGAGCTGTTTTGGTCATGGTATTTGATCACAACATTAGTAATAGTAAGACTCAAGGAAATGAGGAACAAACAAACAAACAACAGGCGTAGCTATTCTAATATCTGACAAAATAGACCAAACCAAAACTAGTCAAAAGAGATAGAGAAGGACAATCCACATTCACTAAAGGGAAAAATACACTGCGTAGATATTACAACTAACATTTACATACTAACACAGGGGACACCTGTTTTCATAAAACAAACATTATTGGATCTAACGTCATAGATGGAACCATGGTTGGGCATACTTTTAATCCCAGCACTTGGCAGGCAGAAGCAAATGGATCTCTGTGAGTTCAAAGTCACACTAGTCTACATAGTGAGTTCTAGACCAGTCAGGGATAAAAAAAATATGACCCTGTCTCAAAATAAACAATTATAAAATCATAGATTCCTCCCAATACAGTGAGTGTGTGACCTTAGTATTCGACTTGCACCAATAGACAAGTCATCCATTTAAAAACTAACCAAGATACTTAATATGGTTTGTGGCTATCGTAAAGGGTATTATTTCTCTTACTTCTTTCTCAGCCTGCTTATCCTTTGAGTATAGGAAGGCTTCTGACTTGCTTGAGTTGATTTTATATCCAGCCACTTTGCTGAAGTCGTTTATCAGCTGTAGGAGTTCTCTGGTGGAGTTCTTTGGGTCGCTTATGTATACTATCATATCGTCTGCAAATAGTGATAGTTTGACTTCTTCCTTTCCAATTTGTATCCCTTTGACCTCTTTTTCTTGTCTAATTGCTCTAGCTAGAACTTCAAGTACTATATTGAAAAGATATGGAGAGAGAGGGCAGCCTTGTCTAGTCCCTGATTTTAGTGGGATTGCTTCAAGTTTCTCTCCGTTTAGATTGATGCTGGCTACTGGTTTGCTGTAAATTGCTTTTACTATGTTTAGATATGGGCCTTGAATTCCTGATCTTTCCAAGACCTTTAGCATGAAAGGATGCTGAATTTTGTCAAATGCTTTCTCAGCATCTAATGAGATGACCATGTGGTTTTTTTCTTTGAGATTGTTTATGTAGTGGATTACATTGATGGATTTCCTTATATTGAACCATCCCTGCATCCCTGGGATGAAGCCTACTTGATCGTGGTGAATGATCGTTTTGATGTGTTCTTGGATTCGGTTGGCAAGAATTTTATTGAGTATTTTTGCATCGATATTCATAAGAGAGATTGGCCTGAGATTCTCTTTCTTTGTCGGATCTTTGTGTGCTTTTGGTATTAGTGTAATTGTGGCTTCATAGAACGAGTTGGGTAGTGTTCCTTCTGTTTCTATTTTGTGGAACAGTTTGAAGAGTATTGGTGTTAGGTCTTCTTTGAAGGTCTGATAGAATTCTGCACTAAAACCATCTGAACCTGTGCTTTTTTTGGTTGGAAGACTTCCAATGACAACTTCTATTTCTTCAGGGGTTATAGGACGGTTTAGATGGTCTATTTGATCCTGATTTAATTTTGGTACTTGGTATCTGTCAACGCGTGACGCTAACCAAACAAGTGAAAGATCTGTATGACAAGAACTTCAAGTCTCTGAAGAAAGAAATTGAAGAAGACCTCGGAAGATGGAAAAATCTGCCATGCTCATGGATTGGCAGGATTAATATAGTAAAAATGAGCATCTTACCAAAAGTAATACACAGATTCAATGCAATCCCCATCAAAATCCCAACTCAATTCTTCATAGAGTTAGAAAGAGCAATTCAAAAATTCATCTGGAATAACAGAAAACCCAGAATAGCTAAAACTATTCTCAAGAGTAAAAGAACCTCTGGGGGAATCAGTATCCCGGACCTCAAGCTGTACTACAGAGCAATAGTGTTAAAAACTGCATGGTATTGGTACAGTAACAGACATGTAGATCAATGGAACAGAATTGAAGACCCAGAAATGAATCCACACTCCTATGGTCACTTGATCTTTGACAAAGGAGCTAAAACCATCCAGTGGAAAAAAGATAGCCTTTTCAACAAATGGTGCTGGCTCAGCTGGAGGTCAACATGCAGAAGAATGCAAATTGACCCATCCTTATCTCCTTGCACTAAGCTCAATTCTAAGTGGATCAAAGATCTCCACATAAAACCAGACACACTGAAACTAATAGAAGGGAAACTAGGGAAGAACCTTGAACATATGGGCACAGGGGAGAATTTCCTGAACAGAACTCCAATAGCTTATACTCTAAGATCAAGAATAGACAAATGGGACCTCATTAAATTACAAAGTTTTTGCAAGGCAAAAGACACCGTCAAAAAGACAAAGCGGCAACCAACTAACTGGGAAATGATCTTTACCAACCTTACATCCGACAGAGGGCTAATATCCAAGATATACAAAGAACTCAAGAAGTTAAACTCCAGAGAGGCAAGTAACCCTATTAAAAAATGGGGTACAGAGCTCCACAAAGAGTTCTCACCTGAAGAATATCTAATGGCTGAGAAGCACCTAAAAAAAAAAAAAAACAAAAACTAACCAGAGAAATGTTAGAGCTAACTAACATCATAAACCAAATGGACATAATAGATATCATAAAAGGAACAAGACAAGGATGTTCACTCTCTTCATTCCTGCTCAATACAATATGTGAAGTCTTAACTAAAGCAGTAAGATAAGAGAGGGAAATAAAGGTAAAGCAAAAAGAAAAATAAGTCTAATTATTTGTATCTGCAGATGTATATTTCTATACATAAAAAGACCCTTAAGATGCCACCAGAAAATTCCTACAGCTGATATAGTTGGCAAAGTACCAGGATTAACACACAAAAATTAGCAACCTTTTCTCAGTAAGCATTTTGAAAAAATTAGGAAAACAATACCAATTCAAAATAGCTATAAAAAATAAATAATAAATAAATAGAACTTAATACACAAAAAATGTTAAAACATTGACAGAACAAATTGAAGTAGATACCAGCAGATGGAGAGACTGTAAATGTTCAAGAATTGATAGGATTAATATTGTAACCACAGGGCTGGAGAGATGGCTCAGGGGTTAAGAGCACTGACTGCTCTTCCGAAGGTTCTGAGTTCAAATCCTAGCAACCACAGGGTGGCTCACAACCATCTGTAATGGGATCTGATGCTGTCTTCTGGGTACAGAAGTACTTACATATAATAAAGACAGCTACAGTGTACTTACATATAATAAATAAAATAAATCTTTAAAAATATATTGTAACCATAGTCATCTAACCAAAAGCAGATATAACACAATCCCTATCAAAATGGTAATTCTTCAAAGAAAATTTTTAAAAATTGATTTCATTTGGAAACAAAAACTACCTGTGTGGCAGCCCAAACCATCCTAAACTATAAAAGAACTACTAGAGGTATCACCAAGCCTAATTGTAAGCAATGCTACAGAGCTATAGCAATAAAATCAGTTTACTATTGACTTGAAAATTGACTTATCGATCAGTGAAATAGAATAGATACAGGGCCACACACCTACAAGCACTTGAGGTTTTTTTCTCAAGGAAATCAAAATACAGCTAAAGAAAGGACAGCATCTTCAACAAATAATATGTCAAACTGGATAGCTACATGTGGAAGAATGAAAATAGATCGTTATCTATCACACTGCTCAAACTCAACTCCAAATGGAACAAGGACTTTAACAAAAGGCCAAATACCCCAAATCTGACGGAGGTGAAGTAAAGAATAGTCTGGAACTCATTGTTACAGGAAAGGATTGTCTGAAGAGGACACTGATACCACAGACACTAAGACCAACAATTAATAAATAGGACTTCATGAAGCTAAAAAGCTTCTGTAAAGCAAAGAATACCATCATTTGAGTAAAGAGAATGTCAAAAGAATGGGGAGAACTTTTCGAGCTATACATCTAACAGATGAACACATCTAGAATATACAAATAAAACTAAACAAAACTCAAAAGAAAATGGGGCTAAAAGGGGATTTCCCAAAAAATGAAATACAAATAAATGAGAAACATTTTTTTAAAAATGTTTAACATCTTTAGTCATAAGGGAAATGCAAATTAAAACCATTTTGAGATTTCATCTTACCCCAGTCAGAATGGTCAAGATAACATCAAAAAAAAATGACAGAAGAATATGCTTGTGAGGATACAAGAAAGGGGATCAATTAACTTATTCACTGCGGTTGGGAGTCCAAATTGGTACAACCACTAGGGAAAGCTGTGCAGGAGTTTCTCAAAAGCATGGAAAAATAGATCTACCACATGATCCAGCTATACCACTTTTGGACATACACCCAAATGACTCTACGTCCTACTATAAAGCTACCTGATAATTCATATTCATTGCTACTGTATGCATAATAGCCAGGAAATGGAATCATCTTAGATTTCTATCAGTTGGTAGATCCATAATAAAAAACACGATACATTTATACAATGGAATATAACACAGCCAGTTGGAAAAATAAAATGATAAAATACACAGGCAAATGGATGAAACTTTTAAAACAGTCAGACACATAAAGGCATTGCATGTTTTCTCTCATTTCTATTTGCTAGCCTTGAATCTTCAGATGTGGGTATTTAATTTGGAATGCCCACAGAAGTCAGGAATTTAGTATGACACCAACAGAAATGGTGCTTTCCAAGGGAAGGGGAATCACGGTTGTTTGAAAGGTTAAAGGGAATAACAGAACAGGAGAAGTTAAGTGCAGTGGAGTATGAAAGAGTAGGGTGGAGGGAGAGAGTCAGGCAAAGGATAACACTGCAAAAGCTTCTTGACACAGCCGGATGGAACTCTACTACAATAGAAGCTCCCTAACTCTGGGTGAGTGTGCCTGAAATTTTGATGGAAATTGCATTAATATTTTAGATAGTTTTTGGTGAGACAATGATTTTTGCAATAGTAATCCTGTCAATTCTTAAGCATGGGAGGTCTTCCCATATTCTAGTGTCTTCTTCAATGTCTTGAAGGGATTTTTTTTTTATTATAGAGGATATTTACCTATTTGGTTACACTTATTCCCATACATTTAAAAAAGCTATTATGGACTCTGCCATCTTTGCTCCAGCATCACTTGGGACATGGCCTGTTGGGGCTTCCATCTGCGCCCAAGAGCGTGACAGCGCTGCAGTCCTCTGGGCGACAGCTCTGCTGTGGGCCAGCTCCCCTGCAGAGTGACCTGCACCACCACTGAGAGAATACAGAGTGCACTCCACCATCTTTGCTCCAGCATCAGGGCACTTGGGACCGCCAGGCTCGGAGACAGACAGGCATAATAGCTCTTGAGTCTCAGGCAGCTTGCCTGTACCCTGCTCCCAAGAGCTGGGCAGGTTTGCAGTAACTGACACGCCAGCTCTGCTGTGGGACTTCTGCCCTGCAGAGAGACCCATCCTTCCCCCACTCTCTGGGAGAGATCACACAGCCCTGCACAGGGCAGGAGCCTACCAGCCTCCCTTTGGCGACCTCTGCTCCAGGAATCCACTACCCTGAGCCTTTGGATGTGCATGGATTCCCCAATATAACATCACTTGGGGCAAGGCACATCAGGGCTCCAAAGTCACTCAGGAGCAGGGCAGGCCCCAGAAATCGGTGCCAGGAGAATCCCGGTAACCCAGGGGGGCCAGAAATATCTTTGCAGGCTCACAGGAAGTCCAACCAACAGCAGTGACAGCAGGACCAACTAACACCAGAGGTAACCAGATGGCAAAAGGCAAACATAGGAACGTTATTAACAGAAATCAAAGTAATGTAGGACCATCCGAACCCAACTCTCCAACAGCAGCAAGTCCTGGATACCCCACCACACCCAAAAGACAAGATCTGGATTTAAAATCACTTCTCATGATGCTATTAGAGGATCACAAGAAGGACACAAATAAATCTAATAAAGAATTACAGGAGACCATGAATCAACGGTTAAAAGCCCTTAGAAAGGAAACACAAAAATCGCTTAGAGAAATGCAGGAGAACATGGATCAACAGATGGAGGCCCACAAGGAGACAACACAAAAATCGCTTAAAGAAATGAATCAACGGTTAGATGCACTTTCAAAGGACTCACAAAAATTGCATAAAGAAATGCAGAAGAATATGGGTCAACAGATGGATGCCCATAGGGAGGCAACACAAAAAGTGCTTAAAGAAATGAATCAATGGATAGATGCCCTTACAAAGGAAACACGAGAACTGCTTAAAGAAATGCAGGAGGCGATGGATCAACAGATGGAAGCCCATGAGGAGGAAACACAAAAATCGCTTAGAGAAATACAGGAGAACTTGGGTCAACAGGCAGAAATCCTGAAAGAGGAAATGCAAAAATACCTTAAAGAAATACAGGAAAATACAAACAAACAAGTGGAGGATCTCAGCAAATCCATCCAGGATCTAAAAAAGGAAGTAGAAACAACTAAGAAATCACAAAGGGAGACAACTTTGGAGATAGAAAACCTTGGGAAGAAATCAGGAGTCATAGATGCAAACATCAACAGTAGAATACAAGAGATGGAAGAAAGAATCTCAGGTGCTGAAGATACCATAGAAAGCATCGACTCAACAGTCAAAGAAAATGCAAAATGCAAAAAGCGTGTAACCCAAAACATCAGGAAATCCAGGACACAATGAGAAGACCAAACCTAAGTATTATAGGTATAGATGTGAGTGAAGATTTGCAACTTAAAGGGCCAATAAACATCTTCAACAAAATTATGGAGGAAAACTTCCCTAACCTAAAGAGAGAGATGCCGATGAACTTACAAGAAGCCTACAGAACCCCAAAGAGAATGGACCAGAGCAGAAATACCTCCCGGCACATAATAATCAAAACATCAAATGTATTAAACAAAGAAAGAATATTAAAAGCAGTAAGAGAAAAGGGCCAAGTAACATACAAAGGAAGACCTATCCAAATCACATCAGACTTCTCTCCAGAGACTATGAAAGCCAGAAGATCCTGGGAAGATCTCATGCAGACACTAAGAGAGCACAAATGCCAACCTAGACTACTATACCCAGCAAAACTCTCAATCACCATAGATGGAAAGACCAAGATATTCCATGATAAAACCAAATTTTCACAATATCCTTCCACAAACCCAGCCCTGCAAAGGATAATAGATGGAAACCGCCAATACAAGGAGAGAAACAACACCCTGGAAAAAATGAGATAGTAACCTTCTTGCATCAAACCCGAAAGTAGATAACCACTCAAAGATAAAGATAGCATCAAGAATGGCAGGTGGCAATAATCACTATTCCTTAATCTCTCTAATATCAATGGTCTCAATTCCCCAATAAAAAGACATAGACTAACAGACTGGATACGTAAATAGGACCCAGCATTTTGCTGCATGCAGGAAACGCACCTCAGTGTCAAAGACAAACACTACCTCAGAGTAAAAGGCTGGAAAACAATTTTACAAGCAAATGGTCCCAGGAAACGAGCTGGAGTAGCCATCCTAATATCAGATAAAATTGACTTTCAACCTAAAGTCATCAAAAAAGACACAGAAGGACACTACATACTGATCAAGGGAAAAATCCACCAAGAAGAACTCTCAATTCTGAATATCTATGCTCCAAATGCAAGGGCACCCTCATTCGTAAAAGAAACTTTACTAAAGCTCAAAGCACACATCGCACCTCACACAATAATAGTGGGTGACTTCAATACCCTGCTCTCTGAAACGGATCGTTCAGGAAAGCAGAAACTAAACAGGGACACAGAGAACCTAATTGAAGCCTTGGACCAAATGGAACTAACAGATATATATAGAACATTTCATCCTAGAGCAAAAGAATACACCTTCTTCTCAGCACCTCATGGTACCTTCTCCAAAATCGACCATATAATTGGTCACAAATCAGCCCTCAACAGATATAAGAAGATCGAACTAATCCTATGCCTCCTATCAGATCACTATGGAATAAGGGTGGTCTTCAATGGCAATAAAAACAACAGAAAACCCACATACACATGGAGGCTGAACAACGCTCTACTCAATGATAACTTGGTCAAGGTGGAAATAAAGAAAGAAATCAAAGACTTTTTAAAATTTAATGAAAATGAAGGCACAACATACCCTAATTTATGGGACACAGTGAAAGCAGTGCTAAGAGGAAAATTCATAGCCCTGAGTGCCACCAAAAAGAAAAGGGAGACAGCATACACTATTAGCTTAATGGCATACCTAAAAGCCCTGGAACAAAAAGAAGCAAATACACCCAAGAGGAGTCGAAGGCAGGAAATCATCAAACTTAGGGCTGAAATCAATCCAGTAGAAACAAATAAAACCATACAAAGAATCAACAAAACGAGGAGTTGGTTCTTTGAGAAAATCAACAGGATAGATAAGCCCTTAGCCAGACTAGCCAGAGGGCACAGAGACAGTATCCAAATTAATAAAATCAGAAACGAAAAGGGAGAGATAAGAACAGAAGCTGAGGAAATTAAAAAAATCATCAGATGCTACTACAAAAGCCTGTATTCAACACAACTAGAAAATCTCAAGGAAATGGACAATTTCCTTGACAGATACCAAGTACCAAAATTAAATCAGGATCAAATAGACCATCTAAACCGTCCTATAACCCCTGAAGAAATAGAAGTGGTCATTGGAAGTCTTGAACCAAAAAAGCACAGGTCCAGATGGTTTTAGTGCAGAATTCTATCAGACCTTCAAAGAAGACCTAACACCAATAGTCTTCAAACTATTCCACAAAATAGAAACAGAAGGAACACTACCCAACTTTTTCTATGAAGCCACAATTACGCTAATACCAAAAGCACACAAAGATCCGACAAAGAAAGAGAATCTCAGGCCAATCTCTCTTATGAATATCGATGCAAACATACTCAATAAAATTCTTGCCAACCGAATCCAAGAACACATCAAAACGATCATTCACCACGATCAAGTAGGCTTCATCCCAGGGATGCATGGATAGTTCAATATAAGGAAGTCCATCAATGTAATCCACTATATAAACAATCTCAAAGAAAAAAACCACATGGTCATGTCATTAAATGCTGAGAAAGCATTTGACAAAATTCAGCATCCTTTCATGTTAAAGGTCTTGGAAAGATCAGGAATTCGAGGCCCATATCTAAACATAGTAAAAGTAATTTACAGCAAACCGGTAGCCAACATCAATCTAAATGGAGAGAAACTTGAAGCAATCCCACTAAAATCAGGGACTAGACAAGGCTGCCTTCTCTCTCCATATCTTTTCAATATAGTACTTGAAGTTCTAGCTAGAACAATTAGACAACAAAAGGAGGTCAAAGGGATACAAATTGGAAAGGAAGAAGTCAAACTATCACTATTTGCAGACGATATGATAGTATACTTTAGTGACCCAAAGAACTCCACCAGAGAACACCTACAGCTGATAAACAACTTACGCAAAGTGGCCAGATATAAAATCAACTCAAGCAAGTCAGTAGCCTTCCTACACTCAAAGGATAAGCAGACTGAGAAAGAAGTAAGAGAAATGATACCCTTCACGATAGCCACAAACCATATAAAGTATCTTGGTGTGACTCTAACCAAACAAGTGAAAGATCTGTATGACAAGAACTTCAAGTCTCTGAAGAAAGAAATTGAAGAAGACCTCAGAAGATGGAAAAATCTGCCATGCTCATGGATTGGCAGGATTAATATAATAAAAATGACCATCTTCCCAAAAGCAATATATAGATTCAATGCAATCCCCATCAAAATCCCAACTCAATTCTTCATAGAGTTAGAAAGAGCAATTCAAAAATTCATCTGGAATAACAGAAAACCCAGGATAGCTAAAACTATTCTCAAGAGTAAAAGAACCTCTGGGGGAATCAGTATCCCGGACCTCAAACTGTACTACAGAGTAATATTGTTAAAAATTGCATGGTATTGGTACAGTGACAGGCATGTAGATCAATGGAACAGAATTGAAGACCCTGAAATGAATCCACACTCCTATGGTCACTTGATCTTTCACAAAGGAGCTAAAACCATCCAGTGGAAAAAAGAAAGCCTTTTCAACAAATGGTGGTGGTTCAACTGGAGGTCAACATGCAGAAGAATGCAAAATGACCCATTCTTATCTCCTTGCACTAAGCTCAATTCTAAGTGGATCAAGGACCTCCCCATAAAACCAGACACACTGAAACTAATAGAAAGGAAACTAGGGAAGAACCTTGAACATATGGGCACAGGGGAGAATTTCCTATGCTCTAAGATCAAGAATTGACAAATGGGTCCTCATTAAACTACAAAGTTTTTGCAAGGCAAAAAACACTGTCAAAAAGACAAAGTGGCAACCAACTAACTGGGAAATGATCTTTACCAACCCTACATCCGACAGAGGGCTAATATCCAATATATACAAAGAACTCAAGAAGTTAAACTCCAGAGAGGCAAGTAACCCTATTAAAAAATGGGGTACAGAGCTAAACAAAGAGTTCTCACCTGAAGAATATCTAATGGCTGAGAAGCACCTAAAGAGATGTTCATCATCCTTAGTCATTAGGGAAATGCAAATCAAAACAACCCTGAGATTCCATCTCACACCAGTCAGAATGGCTAAGATCAAAAACACAGGAGACAGCAGTTGTTGGCGAGGATGTGGAGAAAGAGGAACACTCCTCCACTGCTGGTGGAATTGCAAGCTGGTACAACCACTCTGGAAAGCAGTCTGGCGGTTCCTCAGAAAACTGGGCATGACACTCCCAGAGGATCCTGCTATACCACTCCTGGGCATATACCAGAGGCTTCCCCTGCATGCAATAAGGACACATGCTCCACTATGTTCATAGCAGCCTTATTTATAATAGCCAGAAGCTGGAAAGAACCCAGATGTCCCTCAACGGAGGAATGGATTTAGAAGATGTGGTATATCTACACAATGGAATACTACTCTGCAATTAAAAACAATGAATTCACGAAATTCCTAGGCAAATGGTCAGATCTTGAAAATATCATCCTTAGTGAGGTAACCCAATCACAAAAGAACACACATGGTATGCAGTCACTGATAAGGGGATATTAACCCAGAATCTCGGAATACCCTAGACACAATTTGCATATCAATAGATTTCTAAGAAGATGGAAGGAGAGACCCCTGGTCCTGGAAAGACTGGATGTAGGGGAATGCTAGGACAGAGAAGCGAGAGGGGGTTGAATGGGGAAAAGAGGGAGGGAAGGGCGCTTATGGAACTTTTGGGGAGGCAGGAAACAGGAAAGGGGAAATGATTTTGAATATAAATAAAAAAAAACTTAGAAAATATAATTAAAAAAAAAAAGACAAAGCGGCAACCAACTAACTGGGAAATTATCTTTACCAACCTTACATCCGACAGAGGGCTAATATCCAATATATACAAAGAACTCAAGAAGTTAAACTCCAGAGAGGCAAGTAACCCTATTTAAAAATGGGGTATAGTGCTAAACAAAGAGTTTTCACCTGAAGAATATCTAATGGCTGAGAAGCACCTTAGTCATTAGGGAAATGCAAATCAAAACAACCCTGAGATTCCATCTCACACCAGCCAGAACGGCTAAAATCAAAAACACATGAGACGACCGTTGTTGGCGAGAATGTGGAGAAAGAGGAACACTCCTCCACTGCTGGTGCGATTGCAAGCATGTACAACCATTCTGGAAAGCAGTCTGGCAGTTCCTCAGAAAACTGGGCATGACACTCCCGGAGGATCCAGCTATACCACTCCTGGGCATATACCCAGAGGCTTTACCTGCATGCAATAAGGACACATGCTCCACTATGTTCACAGCAGCCTTATTTATAATAGCCAGAATCTGGAAAGAACCCAGAAGTCCCTCAACAGAGGAATGGATTCAGAAGATGTGGTATATTTACACAATGGAATACTACTCTGCAATTAAAAACAATGAATTCACGAAATTCCTAGGCAAATGGTCAGAACTTGAAAATATCATCCTTAGTGAGGTAACCCAATCACAAAAATACACACATGGTATGCAGTCACTGATAAGGGGATATTAACCCAGAATCTCGGAATACCCTAGACACAATTCGCATGTCAATAGATTTCTAAGAAGATGGAAGGAGAGACCCCTGGTCCTGGAAAGACTGGATGTAGGGGAATGCCGAGACAGAGAAGCGAGAGGGTGTTGAATGGGGAAAAGAGGGAGGGAAGGGGGCTTATGGGACTTTCGGGGAGGGAGGAAATGGGAAAGGGGAAATGATTTTGAATGTAAATAAAAATATAAAAAATAAAAAAATAATTTAAGTAGAAATAAAAAGCTATTATGGGTGAGGTTTTTTTTCTTTATTTCTCTCTCAGCAATTTCATTGATTGGTATACCCATCTAGTTTGCTAAAAGAACTTATCTAACTCTGATCTGAACCTAGAGTTTTCTGGTGGGGTCTTTATGGTCTTTCAACCACAGGATCATGTTGCATGCAAACCTCCTTTCCTGTTTGTGTCCCTTTTGATAATTTCACATCTCTAGATAAAAGTTCAAGCACAATATTGAGGAACAGTGGTGTGAGGGTGGGCACCCTGATCTTGTTCTTTATCTTGGAAGAAATTATTTCAGTTACTTCATTTTATATTATGTTGCTTATGCTTTATATATACATATATATATACATACATATGTGTATATATATATATATATATAGAGAGAGAGAGAGAGAGAGAGAGTCTTTATTATATTGAGATATGCTTACATTGAAACAACCTCATATATCTGAAAAGAAACCAACTGTGTCACACTACATGATCTTCTTAAGCTATTCTTGAACTTGACTTGTAAGAATTTTATTGAGAATCTTTGCATGTATGGTCAATGTCTTAGGGTATTACTGCATATAACAGTACACCATTACCAAGGCAACTCTTATAAGCATAACATCTAATTTGGGCTTGGCTTACAGGTTCAGAAGTTCAGTCCATTATCACCAAGGTGGGGGCATGGTGTCATCCAGGCAGGCATGGTGCAGGAGGAGCTAAGAGTTCTACATCTTCATCTGAAGGCTGCTAGTAGAATACTGGCTTCCTGGCAGGTAGGGTGAGGGTCTTAAAGCTCACACCCACAGTGACACACCTATTCCAACAAGGTCACACCTCCAAATAATGCCACTCCCTGGGCCAAGCACATTGAAACCATGACATTCCATTCCCTGGCCCCCATAGGCTTGTCCAAACACATGAGTCTATGGGGACTATATCTAGCCGTAGCATAATTTTAAAAGTTCATTTAGTCTAACTTCCAAAGTCCCCATAGCCTATAGCAGTATCAACAATATTAAAAATCCAAAGTTCAAAATCTCTTCTGAGATTCATCCAATCACTTAACTGTAATCCACAAAGCAAGACAGGAAACCCTCTGGGCAAACTCCAAACTCTGCATCTCCATGTCTGATGTCAAAGTGGCCTTCAGATCTCCAACTCCTTTTTCATCTTTTGTTGACTGCTACAAAGTTCTTTCTCCTGGGCTGTTTCTACTCCCTGTTAGCAGCTTTCCTCAGCAGATATCCCATGATTCTGGCATCTTGAACATCTTGGAGTCTCCAAGGCAACTTCACTGTTACAGCTTCTTGTTTCAATGTCTCCATACATGATCTTCTGGGCTCCTCCAAAGGGCTGTCATCACTTCTCTTGTTCTGCCCTCTGTAGCACTCTATGCTCAGGTCGATCCACTCCACTGCTGCTGCTGTTCTTGGTGATCATCCCATGGTACTGCCATCTCCAAAATGCTGGGTCTTCTACTGCAACTAGGTTTCACCAATAGCCTCTCATAGTTTCTCTTCATGGTGCCAAGTCTCAATTCCTTTGCATGATGCCTTCAGTCCTGGGTCATCAACTGCAACTGAAGCTGTACCTTCACCAATGGCTTTCTGTGACCTCTCACATTGCCAAGCCTCACCTGCTCTTCATGACTCCTTCATGCCTTCAAAACCAATACCACCTGACTGACTCTTGTACATTACCAAGTATTGCTGCACTATGAGGTACAACCTTGGCTATTTATGGAACCCGGCTTCTCTGAACTCCCAGAAAACACTTCCCAGAAGACTTTAGCTCAGTGATGCTGGTCTCTTCTTAATCACCACTAATTCTTAGCTCCAGCTAACCAGAACCAATTGTCCCAATAGTCCCTTCTATTCTTGACTTTAAAGTCACAGTCACATGGCAAAAAAGCTGTCAAGTTCTGCTGATTGCTGGGGCTGGAACATGGACCCCCTTGTTCTATTACATTATCATCAGCTTTCTGTTTCCCAACTCCTTCACTTGTCCTGGAACTTGCTCCATAGGCTGACTTTGAATTCAGAGATCTGCATGCCTGTCTTCTAAACACTGGAATTAAAGGTGTGGTCTACCAAGCCTGGATTTTAGTTTTTCTTCATCTAGAACTTGCTCTGTTCTGGACTGGCCATGAACTCAGAGATCTGCTTGTCTTTGCCTCCTGGGATTAAAGGCTTGTTCTACCATGATGGACCTAAATATAACTGGGTGGGATCCTGCCCCAAGGTCACTACTCCCTTAATTCAATTTAATATTCTTGAATATAGGATTCAGCTCAATTTCACTCCCTAGTACCCCTTTAATACTCAAACCACATATTTTATATTTTTTCCTTTCTCAGCTTGCTATGCTTGTTTAAAATGCATTTCATGAAACTAATCCAGAGAATAAAGTCAATGATGGGCATTTCTGAGACTTCGTTTGTTGATGCAATTTATCGGAGTCTCTTCTCCTTAGCCTTATTAGCCTAATCAGACTATTCAGATAAGGGCAAAAAAGTAGCCATATTCTTCACCAAAATAAAAAAAAATGTATCTAGGCCACATATTGAAATTCTCCACTGAAACCTCTTGGCCAAATCTTCATAGTTGATTTTTCCCTTTTTTTAATTGGTTATTTTATTTATTTACATTCAAATGTTATCCCCCTTCCCAGGTTTCTCTCCATAAATCCCTTATCCTCACCCACCCACTCCTGCCTCAGTGCCCTAGCATCCTCCTACCCTGGGTTGTCAAACTGAAATTACTCTCAGCAACAAAGTCTTCTATATTCCCACTAGGATGGCCCATTAAGCCCCATTTAAAGCATTTCACCACTTTCCAAATCCAAAGTCTCAAAATCCACATTCTTCCAAACAAAAGCATGGTCAGACCTATCATAGCAATACCCCAGTCCTTGGTACAAATTTCTGTCTTAGTTAGGGTTTTACTTCTGTGAACAGACAACATAACCAAGGCAACTCTTATAGTCAACAAGGAAATTTGTCTACAGGGTTTTTTTTTGTATCTTTAAGAAATTTGTGTATCATTATATTACTGGCTTCATAGAATGATTTTGATAGTGTCCTTCCCTTTTTTACTTAGTAGAAGACTTTGAAGAATATTGATATTAGCTTTTCTTTAAAGGTTTGGTAGAATTTGGCAGCAAATCCATCAGGTCCTAGGATCCCCCCTTTTTAAAGATTTGTCTTATTTTTGTAATATGTATGAGTGTGGTGGTTGTGTGCACAGGAGTACAGAATCTAGGTACCCATAGAGGCCAGAAGTATCAGATCTTCCCCCTGTCCCTAGAACTGGAGTTACAGGCAACTGTGAGCCTCCCAATTAGGAAATAACCTTGGGTTTTCTGTAAGAACAGTATGAGCTCTGAACTGCTGTGCTCTTAATACAGAGAGCAATTGTATTACTTTTTCAATCTTAGTGCATGTGATGGATCTGCTTATTTTTTTATATATGCTTATGACTTAAGTTTGGTAGGTCACATGTTTCTTTTGTTGTAAAAAGCTTTTCAGCTTCCAGAGATCCTACTTTTCAGGCGTTGATCTTATTTTTTTATGTTATCAGATTCCTATTCAGAAAGTCTTTGCTTAAAAAAAGCAATCTACAAATGTAATTCAGTCTCATTCAAACTTCCAGGGTCATTCTTTCTAGACAGAGAAAACAATCTAAAAATGTATATGAAAGCCCAAAAACTAAGGATGGTCAAAATGATCCTGTACAAAAGAATACTGCAGCAGGTATCACCATACTTTAGTACAAATTTTACTACATGGCTATAGTAAGAAAAGCAGCAAGGAAGACACACACACACACACACACACACACACACACACCACCAACAACAACAACAACAGGAACAACAGCAATAGGAACAACAACAACAAGACAGACACACAGATCAACTACACAGAATAGAGGACCCAGATATAAATAGACACAACTAAGGCTAAGTTAGTGACACATGTGTGTAATCTCAGTACTGAGGTTAAGTGGGTAGGGAGCAGAGACAGGCATATCATATCTCTGTAAGCTCAAGGTTAGCCTGATTTATATATGGAGTTTTAGGACATACAGAATTACCTAAAGAAATCAAAAATTCACACTGGAATGAAGGATCCTTGACACTTGGTGCTTGGAAAACTGGATATCAATGTGTAAAAGAAACTAGATCCTTACCCTTACTCTGCATGAAATTCCAAATGCATCAAAGACCTAGTGAGCTCTTCTGCTCATTCAGATAGGGCCTCATGTAGCTCAGTCTCTGTATTGCCTAAGAGTCTGAAGTTGGCATTGTATTCCTGAGCCTGTCTCTACCTCCTAAATGCTGAGATAACCAGGGTATGCACCATGCCTCACCCTATCTCCTTTCTTATTTTCACGGAGATAAAAATAGTCAAGAATAGACCTGTTGCTATGAATATTCAAAAGCTAGAATATAGGCTTAGATTTTTTTACATTTATCTTTTTTAAAATTTTCTATATTTTTTCTATTTACATTCCAAATGATTTCCCCTTTCCCATTTCCTCCCTCCCCAAAAGTCCCATAAGTCCCCTTCCCTCCCCCTGTTCCCCATTCAACCCCCTCTCCCTTCTTTGTCCTGGTATTCCCCTACATCCAGTCTTTCCAGGACCAGGGGTCTCTCCTTCCATCTTCTTAGAAATCTATTGATATGTGAATTGTGTCTTGGGTATTCCGAGATTCTGGGTTAATATCCCCTTATCAGCGACTGCATACCATGTGTGTTCTTTTGTGATTGGGCTACCTCACTAAGGATGATATTTTCAAGTTCTGACCATTTGCCTAGGAATTTCGTGAATTCATTGTTTTTAATTGCAGAGTAGTATTCCATTGTATAAGTATACCACATCTTCTAAATCCATTCCTCCACTGAGGGACATCTGGGTTCTTTCCAGCTTCTGGCTATTATAAATAAGGCTGCTATGAACATAGTGGAGCATGTGTCCTTATTGCATGCAGGGGAAGCCTCTGGGTATATCCCCAGGAGTGGTATAACAGGATCCTCTGGGAGTGTCATGCCCAGTTTTCTGAGGAACCGCCAGACTGCTTTCCAGAGTGGTTGTACCAGCGTGCAATCCCACCAGCAGTGGAGGAGTGTTCCTCTTTCTCCACATCCTCGCCAACAACTGCTGTCTCCTGTGTTTTTGATCTTAGCCATTGACTGGTGTGAGATGGAATCTCAGGGTTGTTTTGATTTGCATTTCCCTAATGACTAAGGATGATGAACATCTCTTTAGGTGCTTCTCAGCCATTAGATATTCTTCAGGTGAGAACACTGGTAGCCAACATCAAACTAAATGGAGAGAAACTTGAAGGAATCCCTCTAAAATCAGGGACTAGACAAGGCTGCCTTATCTCTCCATATCTTTTCAATATAGTACTTGAAGTTCTAGCTAGAACAATTAGACAACAAAAGGAGGTCAAAGGGATACAAATTGGAAAGAAAGAAGTCAAACTATCACTATATGCAGACGATATGATAGTATACTTAAGTGACCCAAAGAACTCCACCAGAGAACTCCTACAGCTGATAAACAACTTCAGCAAAGTGGCCAGATATAAAATCAACTCAAGCAAATCAGTAGCCTTCCTATACTCAAAGGATAAGCAAACTGAGAAAGAAGTAAGAGAAATGATACCCTTCATGACAGCCACAAACCATATAAAGTATCTTGGTGTGACTCTAACCAAACAAGTGAAAGATCTGTATGACAAGAACTTCAAGTCTCTGAAGAAAGAAATTGAAGAAGACCTCAGAAGATGGAAAAATCTGCCATGCTCATGGATTGGCAGGATTAATATAGTCAAAATGACCATCTTGCCAAAAGCAATATACAGATTCAATGTAATCCCCATCAAAATCCCAACTCAATTCTTCATAGAGTTAGAAAGAGCAATTCAAAAATTCATCTGGAATAACAGAAAACCCAGGATAGCTAAAACTATTCTCAAGAGGCTTAGATTTTTAAAATATACTTTGAATAAGGTTTTCCAAATGCTTCAACCTTGCTTCTAGTCTACCATTAGAGGTAGGGGAGAAAAGATGGTAACTATAACAAGGGAATTTAGACTTCTTTAAAAGTTGTTCTTTGGGGAAATTCCAATCTTCATTGTCATGATACCAGCAATCCAGTTCAGTAGTGTCGGGATACCAAACTTGAATCAGCAGGCAGTGACAAAACCTAGCAGAAACAGCCAGGCTTCCACCAAATTGGCATGAGTCAGCCGGAGAGCCAGGAGAAGTTCTCTGCTGTGCCCCTCTCAACAAAGTAAAGATCAGTGAAAACTCCAGACCAATGAAGCTTTGCAAGGCTAGCTATGCAAGCACCCCATCACTGCCATTGAGTCCTATTTATAATCTTTCCAGATATCACGTGTCTTCCCACAGGTCTTGCATCAGCAACATACCACATGAGTCTGCCTCAACTAGTTAATATCTCCTATAAATTTTATATTTTTTTCTCCTATAAATTTATAATCTTTCCAGATATCACGTGTCTTCCCACAGGTCTTGCATCAGCAACATACCACATGAGTCTGCCTCAACTAGTTAATATCTCCTATAAATTTTTGAAAATCATTGAGTGTTGGTCCCTATAGATCTGTACCCTTTATGGTTGATTTTTTGTTGTTGTTGTTGATTGATTTTATAACCCAAAATACTAAGTGAATCTCCTCTCGTATTTTTTTTTCTGGAGCAATCTATGACCCCCAGCATGACAGAACTCTTTGTGTTATCTTAAACATATTCTCCAAAACATCTTTGTTAGAATCAGCCAACAGAATGTCATCCATAAAATGATAAATGATAGACTGAGGTAGTTCCTTATGAATTCTTTCTAATGGTTGTCACACAAAATATTGACATAAAGTTGGATTATTTAACATTCTCTATGGAAGAACTTTCCAGTGGTAGCTCTTCAGAGGATGACTATTATTCAACGTAGGTACTGAGAAAATAAACGTTTTCCTATCCTGCTCATGCAGGATATCAAGAGTATTATGGAAAAAAAAAGTCTTTCAAGTCAATTATTATTATAGGTAATGATCTTGGTCACAAAGATGGTAAAGGAAGTCCAGTCTATAAAGAACTCATTGGTTGATTTACTTTGTTAGCTGATCTTAAATCCATTATCATTCTCTATTTTCCAGATTTCTCTTTTACAACAAACACAGAGGAATTCCACGGGCTGCTGACTCTTGAGCCCCCAGCAGCTCTTGGACCAGTTGTTCAAGTGTCTGTAATTTTTCTTTTGTAATGGGCCACTGCTCTTGCCATATAGTCTGTTTGGTGACCATTTTAGGGGCAAGTTTGTTGGTACATCAGCCCTTTGGAAAGTCAGTCCCTGTGATGCCCTGTTTTGGGACCAGGGGCAAAGTCTGTGAGTTTTCTCAATCATCTGTATTAATACCTTCCCCAGGAGCATCTACCCTATCACCCTTAAACTCCTCACTAGAGATTAGATACATCTGGGAAAATGTAAAAGAAATCTAAAAACAGGTATTAAACTTTGTTATTTCAAGCAACTCTGTTATTTCAAGTAACAGACCTACCTATCCACTGCAGTTAGAGGGGATCTTTCTCTGAGCATCCTATCTGTTTAAGAACTATATTTTTCAGTTCCTTAACAATTTCATAATATAACAATGTATTTGATCATGTTTACCTCCAGTTCTCCCTCCCTCTCCCCTGGAGCCTCAGCTTATACTCCTTACACCATCATCACAATCTTCTTCTTCTTCTTTAAAAAAAAAAAAACATTAGTTTTCAAATAGCCCACTGAGTCCAATCTGTGTTCCTGCATTAGTACAGGCAACATAGCAGTGACTACGCCACTGAAGAAAATGACTTCCCTCTCTCAGCGATCATTTGCCAATAGCTTTAAATTGAGGGGTGAGGTCTTAGGAGCAACTCCCCCATCCATGCTGGAATTATTGATTGGCTTGACTGCACAGGTCTTATGCAGGAAACCTTAACTGGAACAGCCCAATTTGAATGAGTGTCTCCTACCTCCAACAGCTCTAGCACTGCACTGAGACGCTACTTTCCATTCTCATCTTGAAATGCTTTCTTCACAAAAAGATAGAATGAAGGGAACATATGGTAAAATGAACTCTTTGAAAGAGAGAAAAATAGTTTTTAAGTCATATACTCACACTACAGCTCGCTCATTCTTCACACAGGAGACTCTATATGTGAGACCAGGAAAATGCTAACAGACCAAAGAGCAGGAGTTAAGACATGTTAAAAATTGCCCAGATATCTACTAATTTAAATTCTCTGTAACCAAAATGCCTATGTCCTATGTTTTATTTAGGACGTTTATAGGATTCAAAGCATTTTATTAATTGTTTTCAATTGTTTACACAGGGGCCCAGCTGGTCTTATGAACACAACCCTCACTGATGGTTTTTGACACATCTCTGCCACCATCTGCTTCCATCCTTTCCAGTCTACTCTTCCCTTCCCAGCAAAGACAATGACCAAGTCTGCTTATTGCATGCAAAGGAAATGAAGAGTTTCTTGTCCTCACTTCTTTTTCTCAGGGCATCTTCAGACACAGACAACTGTGCAGCATTTGCGGGGCATGGTTTTCTTAAAGGGATGGGGAGCACTGATCCAATTTAGTAGACAACACAGCTGAGTTTTACCCTTGCTCCCCAGCATGGGAAAGGAAATGTGAGGGTCCTCAGGCTCCAGGAGTGTGAGGAGGAAAAGCACAATTACTCCCTGAAGATTGCTCACCAGGCCAGTAATTGGGCATTAGTCACAATGTCGAAGAGCCAGCACGGAACTTACAGGACATGTCCTGGAGTTAAGGACCTGGGTGATTTTGGAATTGATTTTCCATCATGTGATCAATAAGCTGCTTCATATGACCCAGCAAACCACATCGACATTACCAGGAGGCATGAGTGATGCCTTGCATTAAACTCATTTCCAAAAAAAAAAAAACAAAGAACACAATTGCATGATTCCACCACCTACTATAAACCCAGAGAAAAGGATAAAGATGGAAACAAACAAACAAATAAACAAAGCAAATAAAAATAGCTCCTCATTTCAGTTACCACATCGTCTTTAGTCTAGAGACATTTGATTTCTTCTATTTCTAAGCCTGGCTTTTATTTAGTGGCTCATTCTCTACCATACACACCTCCTTTAAAACTTGTTTTAAGTTTGGATCAAGTAGAAGAATTAACAGCAAATAGAAAATCATAAACTGTAGCAATATTTGTTATACCACAAGAGGAGATAATCCAAACATTTCTAGTTTTAATAGATCCTAACTGATTAAATCTCAAATATTAGATGTGCATTTCTTATTTGCTCACTATGAGAATACGAATGCCATGCCAAAGGGTGACAAAAATGCAAAAGACAGAAAATAAAGTTTATCATTCAAAACCACAAACATCGAGAAGAGAACTTTGGTTACAGACCAAAGCTCATGAACTTACATAGGCACAGCAAACCATGGTCTCCTACTGAGTAAAGGGCTAAAGTCAGATCAGTCACGGCTCCTGCCACATTTAGTCAACTAACAAAAAGCTAGAATGGCACATGGTGAACTAGATTCTCAAGAATACATGGTGGTTCAAAATGAATCATGGAGATGCTTTGCATGACTAACAAGGAAATGGGTGCAAGAAAATGAAGATGGGCTGTGGAGAGCTGGGCTCCAAAGTGCCATTAATAATTGATGGAGGCATTTAAGTTTGGGAAGAAATTGAAGGGACAATTCTTAAACTTGTATGGAAAAACAAAAATCCCAGGCAACCTAAAACACTCCTGAAAACTAGAAGAACTACTGGAGTGTGGGACAAAAAACTATGAGAGCAAGTTTGGTAAGGTAGAGCAGGTTGAGACCCAGAGACTCAGTGGGTACACCCTGGTGGCTTAGGCAACTCCCAGCTCCCTGCCAGACTCCTGACTTGGAACATGTGTCATGCTTCTCACATGAAAGAAATGTGGCCGGGCGGTGGTGGCGCACGCCTTTAATCCCAGCACTTGGGAGGCAGAGGCAGGAGGATTTCTGAGTTCGAGGCCAGCCTGGTCTACAAAGTGAGTTCCAGGACAGCCAGGGATACACAGAGAAACCCTGTCTCGAAAAACCAAAAAAAAAAAAAAAAAAAAAAAAAAAAGAAATGTGTTCTATGATCAAATAGGCTCAAAACAGAGTTCTTCATGCTAATGAGGTACCTAGAGGCCCTGAGGACTTAGCCAATGAGCTTCCACTCCCAGACATTCCTCCTTTCAAAAGGTATTTAATCTCAAGCCCACCCTGAGAAGAGGGGTATGGTTTTACACAGCCATTTTCCACCTGCATATAGAAGTATGCAACTGGATCCATATTCATCACCCTGCACAAAACTAAACTCCAAGGGGACCAAAATTATCAGCATGAAACCAGATACATTAAACCTGATAGAGAAAAGTGGGGAATAGCCTTGACCTCATCGGCACAGGAGATGACTTTCTGAATAGAACATGATAGCACAGTTACTAAGAAAATAATACCATGCAGTTTTTATCACTATTGCTCTGTAGTACTGCTTGAGGTCCAGGATGCTGATTCCCCCAGAAGTTCTTTTATTGTTGAGAATAGTTTTAGCTATCCTGAGTTTTTTGTTATTCCAGATGAATTTGAGAATTGCTCTTTCTAACTCTATGAAGAATTGAGTTGGAATTTTGATAGGGATTTCATTGAATCTGTATATTGCTTTTGGTAAGATGGCCATTTTTACTATACTAATCCTGCCAATCCACGAGCATGGGAGATCTTTCCATCTTCTGAAGTTTTCTTCTGATTTCTTTCTTCAGAAACTTGAAGTTCTTGTCATACAGATCTTTCACTTGTTTGGTTAGAGTCACACCAAGATACTTAATATTGTTCATTACTATTGTGAAGGGTGTCCTTTCCCTAATTTCTTTCTCAGTCTATTTATCCTTTGAGTATAGGAAGCCTACTGATTTGTTTGAGTTAATTTTATATCTGCCACTTAAAATTCACAGACCAAACAAAGCTCAAGAAGAAGGAAGACCAAAGTATGCATACTTTGGTCCTTCTTAGAAGAGGGAACAAAATACCCATGGGAAGAGATACAGAGACAAAGTGTGGAGCTGAAGGAAAGACCATCCAGAGAATGCCACACCTGAGGATTCATCCCATATACAGTCATCAAACCCAGACACTGTTGTGGATGCCAACAAACACTTGCTGACAGGAGCCTGACATAGCTGTCTCCTGAGAGTCTGTGCCAGTACCTGACAAATACAGAAGTGGGTGCTGTCAGCCAACCATTGGACTGAGTACAAGGTCCCCAATGGAGGAGCTAGGGAAAGGACACAAGGTGCTGAAGGGGTTTACAGTCCCATAGGAGGAATAACAATATGAACCAACCAGTACCCCCAGAGCTCCCAGGGACTAAACCATCAACCAAAGAGTACACATGGAGGGACCCATGGCTCCAGCTGCATATGTAGCAGAGGATGGCCTTGTTGGACACCAAAGGGAGGAGAGGCCCTTATTTCTGAGGAGGCTCAATGCCCCACTATAGGAGAATGTCAGGACAGGGAAGCAGGAATGGGTGGGTTAAGCAGGGGGAGGGGGGATGAGATAGGGTGTTTTTGGAGGGGAAACCAGGAAAGGGAATAACATTTGAATGCAAATAAAGAAAATATCTAATTAAAAAAGAAATTAGTAACTGGGGCCTCATGAAACTGAAAAGTTTCTGTGAGAAAAAGGACATCTTCAATCAGACAAAGTGGCAGCCTACAGAAAAGGAAATGATTTCTACCAACTCCACATCAGATAGAGGACCAATATTAAAAAGATATAAATGACTCAAGAAGTTATATATAAACAAATAAAAGAATCCCATTAATAATGGGGTGCAGGTATAAAACAGAATTATCAATAGAGGAATCTCAAAAAGCTGAGAAACACTTTAAAAGTGTCCAACATCCTTAGCCTTAGGGAAATGCAAATCAAAACTTCTTTGAGATTCTATCTGAGACATGTCAGAATGACCAAGACCAAAACCACAGCTCATGCGGTCGAGCATGTGAACAAGGGGAACATTCCTTCACTGCTGGTGGGAGTGAAAATTTGTATAACCACTATGGAAATCAACATGGCTTCCAGTGTTGACTTGAGGTTGCTTCTAATTGAATTGTTGGCGAAGAGGGTCCTTTGGAAATTCCCATAAAACCTAGGCTGATTTTAAGACAAAAAAAAAAGATGCTCTCCTTAAACTGGCAGTGAGGCTCCATTGCTGAGGACAACATCCACACAACTCATTGAACACAGAGAAGTAGAGCTGGCACCTACATGGAGCTGTCACCCCTATGTTCTGGTCTCAATGGTGTGGGAAGGTATTATATAGGCAACTGAAGGAGAAATTTGAACACGAACTCAGTCACAAAACCTTTTGACCTGTCCTGCCTGAAAATATACAAGAGCAATGTAGCACAGAATTTGTGGGAGTAGCCAACCAATGTTTGTTTGGACTTAAGGCCCATTCTATGAGAAGAAACCCATACCCGGACCTTGCTTGGGTAACCAAAAACCAGAGACTAGATAGCCCAAAGACCTAGGGAAACACCAAACAACTGGCCTAAAACAGTATTAATAAAATGATTCCTAATGATATTCTGCTATACTTATAGATCAGTGCCTTGTCCCATTATCATCACAGAGGCTTCCTCTGGCAGAATATGGGAAGAGACCAACAGCCAGACATTATACAGAAAGAAAGTCTAAATTGGAGGTTTCCACCAAATCCTTTGCCCAGAGCTAAAACCCTACAGAAGAGGAGGCAGAAAGATTGTAAGAAGGAGGGCACCAGGAGAACAAGGTCCTCTGAATCCACCAAGCCAGATGCTTATGAGCTCAAACAGACTGAAGTAGTAAGCACAGAGCCTGTGTGGGTCTGCACCAGGTCCTCTGCATATATATTAGAGCGATTAGCTTAGAATTTTGAACCCCTGACTATGAGAACAAGTAGGTCTCTGACCCTTTTACCTGCTCTCCTGGCTCTCTTTTCCTCTTGTTGGGTTGCCATGTCCAACTTTGATACGAAAGGTTTGGCGTCATCTAATTCAATTTTTTGTCATGTTTGCTTATTTTTCTCTTAGAAGTCTGTTCTTTTCTAATGGGAGTAGCTCCAGAGAGGAGGGGAAGAGGGGAAGAATTGGGAGAGATGGAGAGAGGAGAAGCTGTAATGAAGACATAGTGTATGAGAAAAGAATCAATTTTCTTTTTTTAAGTAAAGAGAGAAACAAAAGATAGAGGGGTGAGAGCTGGCCATGACCACGTGGAAAGAGGGGAGAAGAATGGGGAGAGAGGGGGAACAGGGAGGCAAGAGACAAGGGAGAGTGTGGATAAGAGAAAAGGGTCAAGAGAGAAGGGGCAAGAGTGAAACTATTTTCAATAATAAAATACAGAACTAGTATGAAAAGGCCACACAGATTTAAACAGAAGAGGAAGCCCTTCCCTTTGTGAAGGCTCAACTCTAGTTTCTACGTAACATTGCTTTGTTTCGTTATCTATTTGTAAATGTCCACTTTTCACTTTAGCTTACAGAGATTTTTTATTCATTTTATATATATATATATTACTCCTTTAAAGACATAGGTTATAAATCACCCAAGTTATCAATGCATAGGCAAAGACACTGATGTACTTTGATTAAAGAGAAAAGAGCTAGAGAACTGACAGTCACATGTAATCATGGTGGGTGTTTCTCTATTTAAACATGCAAGACAAGAAAACATCTCCATCCTCTTTTTGTACCAGTACTGGGGAGTTTAGCCTCCACAAACTCTAGGCACATGTTCTCCCCCTGAGCTGTAACCTTAGTCCCATTTTCTCTCTGCCACCCCTCAAATCATTTTGGTGACATAACATCCAGACAACAGAAATCACATGTTGTGTCTGCAGATACGGCTCCTGGATTAACCCCACCATACTTCTTTTTGCTATTTCATGCTAGTCAGCCTACACCAGTGGTTCTAATGGATCTTCTGAGTAAAACGACATTTTTTTTTTCCTTTTCTATCATTCACTTCTCTTCTCAGACCTTGGGACTCCTAAATACTCTTTGTTCCCCCTTTATTTACCAGTGCCTACTGACACAGTACAGCAAGTGACATCAGAAGGCACAATTTAGGTGAAACATTATCAGGTTTGGGCAAGAGCAATGTTCTATTGCTCTTCCTCACCTGTGAACAAACACATCCATGTTTGTTCCCTCTGCAACTCAACTTGGTAGGCAAACAAACAACGCTCCTAAAGAAGCTGAACATTGGTGTGGAACTTTTATACATTCTTCATTGTTAGGCTATGCGCCTATTACTTCTTCCTTCTGTGTGTACATACCTCCGACTACCCCACCCCTGCCATCTCTCCAGCACATCTCACCTATGTCTTTATCAGCATCCTTCATAACCAGTGATGTGCAGGAACCAGACTGAGATGGAAGGCCTGAGAATGAAGCCCGGCTCTGCTACATCAGGATGCAAACTTACCCCTCCATCTTTTTGTTTGTTTGATTTAGTTTGGTCTCTTGTTTTTGTTTTGTTACTGTTGTTATTTCTTTAAAATTTGGATACAGATGAAGAATTCAAATAGATGATTTCTAAGAACCTCCCAATTCTTTAACTTTATAGTATTCCTCCCAAATGGAAAAGTCTTTCAAGAGTATATGTCCCATTCCTCTGTCTTATATTTGAGTTCTTTTTACAATAATAGGTACTTAGCAGGCATTTAATAAATTGGGACTACTACTGCCTCCTGCAGAAATATCAGTAATGTTACATCGTTTCCCATGTAGTAAAATGGAGACTGCATTCTCCATGATCTCAGGTGGCAGGGGACAGGTAGCACTGAAAGAACATTCCCTATAGAAGGGGTCTAATGCACAGGACCACACTACTTTTGTGGATCTGAGGATAATAAGACAGTCTTGTGTCAGAGGTCTGTGTCCTTAGAAAGTGGGAGAGCCTGAAGGCGATGGAGGAGATTGGGACTGTGTTTCTTTCTATGAATCTTCACATCATCAAGAACATTTCTATCTAATAGAAATTTTTTAGAAAAAATTGAACTGAAGAAGATGTGAGTGGCTTATTATAGCTTGCTAAGACTGATGAACACAGGTGATTATAAGAAAATAATTTTTGGAAGACTTTGTGATTCTGTGGTGCATCTGAAGGCACACCTGGCAAATAGAATTTGAACAAAATTCACCAAAACCTTCAAAAGAACAGAAGCCCTTTACTTGCACTTATTGGTTATATATTTATTTCTTTGTTGGTAACTGGGACTCTGGTGCATCCCTGATCTACTAAAAGATAAACATGATGAGCTATAAAGATTTAATGTGTTAATATTGAGATAATTTTTTTTTAAATTTCCCCATGTTTTTGTTTATCACTAAGTCAACACCTAGTAAATTGGAAGTATTTCCTCTACAACAGATGGTGATATAGATCTTGAGATAGCTTCTTTCTACCTGAAGGTAATTTGCCTTAATGAGTTCAGTGGGGAAAGTATTTGCCTTTATACCTACACAAAGTATTAACTATAGTAAAAGATAAAATTAAAGATAAAAAAGTACCTTCAGATCTCTAAATCATAAAAATTCAACACATCAATAGCATCTAAATCAAATATGTCAATAAGAGAAAACGTAAAAAAAAAGCATTATTTTGAGTCAATGATAGAATGGGTTAAGGTAATTCAATCCACCTCATGAAAGAACAGTTTTGAACATACTTAGCTCATTCACTAAGATGGAACAACCCCTGTAGGAATAGCATAATGAGCTACCTTTGTCCCGAGAACCACTTTCCACAGCATCTAAGCCCATCATCTCAGAATGTGCTTAACTTACGAGTAACATCATCGAGTGAGAGAGCCAACCCACCCACACGGTGTAGGAAGTGGCAAGCCAGAAAGTTAAACAGAAATGAAGCTTCAGAGTAGCTTTGAAGGGTACCTCTTGCCTCCAAATAAAAACCTTACTGGGTTTCCCACTGACTATAAAAGAAGCATATTTTGTCCTAGAAGATAAAGAAATATAGAAAAGATATGCTGATGTCCCTTCTTATAAGAACATGAAGTCCTATACAGAGGCTCCCACCCTTATGATGTCATGTAATGCCATCAACAAAAAGACTCTTTTGCCAAACAGTACAGTTAGTGGCATTAGAAGCTAACCCTTCAAAGAACAAGTCCACAACACTTTCCTATTAAAGTCTAGTAGATATTTAAGTTCATTTATTATCCATATGAGATTAGTTCCAGAATCTCAGTGACATTAAAATAGTCACATGCTCAAGTCCCTTGTTTAATTGAATTTATATATAGCCTGTGCATACCTGTCCATATGCTTTATATCCCTGGAGTGACTGAAATACCTAATACAGTGTGATTAGCAATAGGAACAGATGTGTAGCATCCCCCCTTGCTACTGTTACACCATAGGAGGATCCAGCAGCTCCTGCAGCTGCCCCAGTCACTGTCACCACATGCAGAGGAACAAGACAGAGGCACAGCAGCTGTCTAATGCTCCCGTACCATCTCAGGTGTATAGCCACTGAGGCTGGCATCATCTGCAGCCAGTGGTACACAGGGTAGCCTTCTGTTCACAATGTATGCCCAGCAGGTCATCCTTCCAAAGAAATTTTTCTGAACAGTAAAATGGCCCAATGAAATAAATGGATATAGTTTCACCAACAGGAACGGCATCAATAAAAATGTATTTGTACAGCAGATGACCCAGAGAATGACCCCAAAGACGTACCTTCATGGTATAGGAGATCGAAAAGACTAGGGCTGGGTGTTAGCAAAGAAGAAACAGTGTGGCAACAGCCCATATTACAGGCCCTAATGATTCCAGTTCACAGTCAACTGTAGCCACTGGGAGTGTCTCTTGCTCCTGAAGATCACTTACCAGGAGACGACCAGAAATAGCGTAGGAGAGGAGAGGATATTGGAGAGATTTCCTGAGGCAAGGTACAATAAAGCCAGCCCTATTGCAAGTCAAGGTTCCCACCCAACAGCATACGGGAACCCTCCCAGGATTTTCAAACCTTCCTGTTCAGGGAGAAGTGATGGCATGTAGCATAAGTGAGGCAGAATTTGTGCGAGCACGCGAGCACACACACACACGTTGAAATCTGAATTTAGCATGTGTCTATACATGTTTTCAAGCATCCTCCCACACCTCCCTCACCTCTCATGGTTTCCCCTTATTACAACATGCATTTCTGAGCAAGTTTCATCTTTATATTTCATTTGTATCTGGTTCATTATATTTTATAATGAGCTTCAGTCAATAGCTAGGAAAGCATAGAGCATTTGGGTATTTTTTCTGCTTTCTGCAAAATTACTTCATTCAAGTTCCTATATAATGTCCTATATGATTATCAATATAGCATATATAAAACAATTATGTATCCCTCACATCCATGCTATTTATAAACCACTCTTTTAATTAAAGATTTTTTTATACTTTTGATTGTGTTTTTCCTGCACTCCAGTTCCTCAGGCTCTCCTTACCACTCTAAACTCTCAACTCTAGGTTCCTTTTCCCTTTCTCTTTAAAAACAAACAAAACCCAAGAAACACATAGAGATTATACTTTATAGTCATCCATTTTACTTAATTTTTGCTGAGGCTTTTGGCCTTTTCAGTTGATTAATTACAAACAATAGCCATCATTTGTGGGGCAAGTCAACCATGCCCCCCAGACTGAAGAACTGGTAAGGTTGAGTGAGCCCAAACCCCGTGAATCTCAGACCTGAGAATGGTGGGAGTAGGGCCATCTCCTTGCCTAACTCTGTTACAGAACACATAACCGTGACACCCCTCTGATTGGACCATGACAATCAGTCACATAGTGAAAATACCTGACGTCCTTTCCCATGCAACTAGCGCATCACTAGCATCTCAAAGTGAACCAATTGGAAGAATCTACCCCTGGATCCCCCCCTACTCCTCAATGTTTATAAAGTCCCTCTCCATGTGGACTAAAGTGTGTGAGTTAATTCCTCAAGAATTGTTGGAGAATGTCTGTTTTACTGACTGTAGACACTTGGGGAAGAGTTTTCTCTCCTGAAGCCTTCATCGCTGGACCTATAACCCACCTGATTGATCAGGCTCATGCCACTGCACTGGCACAGTCACAGTAGCAGATGAGACCTGGGACCCTGGCTACCCACCCTGCTTGGGCTGCCCAAACATCCTGGCTTCCCTTCTATCAACACTTGGCCTATTTCCAGCCAGACCAGAGACCCTCAGAACATATTCTTCCAGGTTCCTCAAAGAATGACAATCTTTTTAATTTATTTATTTTTTTGAAATGTATGTCTCATCATGTATACCTGATTTGCCTTGAATTCATAGAGCTCAACCTGTTTGTTTCGGCTTCCAACTGCTGATACTAAAGTAGAGTACACCTGTCTGTATCTTGGCTTTCATTTAACTGCATTTAGGATAGACAAACAGGAGAACTGAAAATTATGTGTTCAGGCAACTGGATACTATTTTAATATAGTTTCTTTGCAATATTTAAAATATACCAATACTGAAAATGTTTCTTGTTTATCTAACATCTAAATTGCATCTTAATTGACTACATGTGTCCACTCTGGTTTGGCATCTCTGACTTTGTAAATATCATGCCAAATAATGACCATGGTGATGCTACAGTAGCTCAGATTTTACTCAATTACTTTATGGTGTATTATTCTGTAAATTAAGTAAAACCAGAAATTATTGTAAAGGCAGTCCTAGAAATTTATCTGGCTTACAGTATGAACTCAGTGGGTGTCAACTGAATAAACAGTTATGATTTATTAACAAAGCTCATTAATGTTTGGCAAAATTATCTTGCTTTCATGGTACTATTTTGTCAAACTGTGATGGAGGTTTAGCTCAAAGGAAAAGATAGCCATACAAGAAGTAATATAGGAAGGTAATAACAATCACGTCTAGATTAACCTGGGCATTTTGGCATGCATGTTCCTAACTACTCAAGAAACTGAGGCAGTAGGATCACTTCAGTCCAGGAATTCAAAGCCAGCCTGGGTAATCTGTCTCAATGTATCAGTTGTAGAATCAGTCCATTTAAGTTCACATCTAGCCTCTACCTTTCTATTTTAATGACTTCCTGGTTCTAGATATTTCTGCTGAGTCTTACTTTGAACATCTATAAAATAAAAGAATGATTGTGTCTCCCTCACAAGGTTGCTATAAACCCTGATGGGGATAGTTAGTGGGTAGTCAGCACAGTGCCTGGCACACAGCAGTTTAGCAAGTGATGACTACTCATAGAATTCAAGAAAACCACTATTCACCGAACAGTTAGCAAGCACTTCACTCTCTCAAGTATTTTTATATGTTTTGAACAATGGTTAACACCATCCACTTCTTTTCTCTACTTCAGAAAATTAAAACCAAGACTATAAACCAAATTTTCCAGAAGATTGTAAGTTGGTAATAACAGAGGACTTGCAAAAGTCCTAATCAGGCAATGATTTTCAAATTGTATGCCAAGCATACCAGTATTCCCAGGTGTGTGGGTTATCTATTGCTGTTCTATTGGGTTACCTCAAACACAATGACTTCAACAACACAAAGGGATTACCTCCCAGTTTCTCAGGAGTCTTGTGGGTCTCTGCCTAAGGTCTGCAGCCTCAGTCCAATCCTGTGTGGGGCAGCTCTCTTCTTCAGAACCATGGTAGATGGATGCACAGGCAAGTTCATTCAGGCCTCAGAGCTCTGTTGTTCATAGGACCAAGGTCCGTTTCCCTGAGTCTCAAGAGGGTTGCTCTTTGTACCTAAGGATCAAGTGTATCTTTTGGCCTCTCAGCTTCTCTCCATCTTCTAAGGCAGCAAGAACAAAATAAGTCCCCTCCTCCAACCAGTCGCCCTGGTCTCTTCCCCCCTCTCACCAGTCCAGCCTACCTCTCCTATTTTGGAAGGCTCGGTGATTTCATTGGGCATAACTGCATAGTCAGGTCAAACTCTTTATTTTATATTTTATTTTATAGCCAGCTGATAAATGACTGAATTCGATCTGCAAAATAACATCATAGCAGCACCTTAACTGGTGTTTAATTGTAGGTATTCTTGATACGCTAGCTTTGGAATTCTGCATATATATTGATATAACTATCAATTATTACTAATTTTAATGTTAGCAGTGATGAGATTCAGATGGATTTTTAATTGGCACTAGTGAAAAAGTTTTATTTATTTTATTATTTATTTATTTATTTATATTTTAAAAATTATTTTTATTTTCTATGTGGGTATTTAACCTGCATGTATGTCTCTGTACCACATGTGTACCTGGTGACCACAAAGGACAGAAGAGAGTACCAGATCGTCTGGGACTAGAGTTATAGACAGTTGTGAGCTGCCTTAAGAGCCCTGGGAATCAGACCCTAGTCCTCTGGAAGAGTCAGTGCTCTTAACCATTTCTCCCGTTCTCAATTTTGTTTCTTAAGCCAAAAATAATTATATGTACCTTCTGGAAAAGGAGTCTAAGGAGAAGCACTTAATCGTGGCGAACAACAAAAAGTATGCTTATGAATGAACAGGGCTCAGGTGTTTAATACGCGTAATTGTTAAGTGCCGGCTGTGCAAGCATGAGGACTTGAGTTCTGATCCCCAGTACCCACAGAAAAGTCAGGCACTTACTGTTGACCACAGACCATGCACGTGAACACACCCTCACAAGCAAGCACATCCAATTCACTGCACACACACCCCCACACCAATAAATAGACTCATACACACGAAGTCAGGTGTGGTCTCGCATGCCAATCTTCTATCACAGCTTTGAGAGTGTAAAGCAAGAGGATCAGGCATTTAAGGCCAGGCTGAACTGCATAACAAGGCCCAGCACATGAGGAAGTCCATAGTGGAGCCAGGACTCTCATTCAGCAGGCTGAAAGCTCTGCAGATCTGCGCTGGGGCCGCTAGAAACCATTCCTGTAGAATTCATTCTAGCCTCCTTGCTTTGCTCTTTTGTCCCTCATGGTTTCAATCATGTAGCCCCCAAGGGTTATGAGACCTGTGTGGAAGACATGGTGGTTTGAATACGCTCGGCCTAGGGAATGGCACTGTTAGGAGGTGTAGCCTTGTTGGAGGAAGTGCGTCACTGTATGGGTGGGTTTTGAGGGCTCTATGCTCAAGCTCCACCCAGTGCAGATGAGAGCCTCCTCTAAGTTTCCTGTAGAAGAGAATCCCCTTCTGGCTGCCTTTGGATCAAGATGTAGAACTCTCAGCTCCTCCAGCAACATGTCTCCCTGGGCGCTGCCATGTCTCCCCACCATGATGATAATGGACCAAACCTCTGATACTGTAAGCCAGCCCCAATTAAATGGTTTCTTTTATAAGAGTTGCCTCAGTCATGGTGTCTCTTCACAACAATGGAAACCCTAAGACAAAGACCTTGACAAACTAAAACAAAGACAAAGAAAACTAAGACAACGGTGAATAAGGGACAAAAGGAGGAGAGAACTGAGGGGCTGCCATGGAAACAAATCAGAGGCCATTTCTCTGCTAGCCTGATTGCACATTCATAGGGTGCATCCACAGGCCAATTGGGATCACTTCCTGCCTGCCCATTTTAAGCCTGTTGAACCACATAACTGTATTAAGTGCTTTAACGATATGGCTACATAGAGAATAAGGTAGCTGAACATGTTCTTGCAAATACAGTAGCAAAACAGAAAGTAGCTGTTCTAACCCACAGTATACTATGCTTCATTAGCTCCGTTAGATGACCCAACTTCACTCAGACTTGCCGACTATTTGTAAACTTTGGGCAGAGCACTCACACTAGGTTATATATCAGATGTATGAATCATGGTTTTTAAAAATCATATTTCATGTATCTTGAAATTTTGGTTACAACCTCAGCAGAGCACGGCCACGTGATTGATTCTGTTGTCACACCTCCCTCAATAGGATCTGGATTTTAGCTCAAACCCCAAACCTATCACAGTGCTGGTCATAGTGGTCCACACTTTACTTAAACTAGCAACCATAATGTTTTACATCACTGAGGTTCCTAGACATTCATTTGAAGGGTTGGGTAATTATTAAAACTGTATGTGGATATGGTAGCAGAGTGGGTATTCCTCCAATGAGTTTTAAAATATATCCCCATTGAAGCAATCTGGCCATTAAACCTGCTACTTAAGACTAATTTGAGTAGTACAACATGGTTTTCCCTGCTAACCTTTTTCTCTGTGTGTGTGTTTCCGAAGCTAAAAGATTTGTTTCCATCTCAAGCCAGGGATACACATCAGAGGAGGATCAGCCTCAGCCCCCAGGCCTGAGCCTCTTACTTTCCCCCTTCCCATCGTTTACCAAAGAGGATCAGTGTCAATGTGAGGTGTCAGTAAGTTGAGACTCTCAGAGCTAAGGGTTATCAAAAACAATTTAGGCGATGACAGTGAGCTCTCTGGAGAAGGAGCCTTAAGTTTCCTTCGGAAGATGCTGTTTGAGAGAAAAAAGATGGGAAAACATGTTAAAGCCAGGACCCTTTGAGCAGAAATCTCCAGGTTTCACGGGGCACACAGGCTCAATTATTAGCTTTTTAGCTTAGTAGAAAGTCAAGCCCCTACCCTTAGCCCGAGTCCCCACTGCTCCAGGCATTTTATTGACCATTAAATATAGAATTTTACTTCACTGGCCAAGCCAAACCTGTTGTGTTATCTAAACAGAAAGAATATGATGAGACCTAAAATAACAGATGCTGGCACTTCTTTTTCCTTTAATTGGGCAGGCTCAGGTCCCAAATGTTCTTCCTACCTACTTACAGCCCAGGATCCCTTCACAGAGGACCCTCGAAGCAAATCCTGCAGGCTGCTTCAGCTCATTCCTTTACTTAGTGATGCCTATGTGATACCTATGTCACATAGACAGTTTTGTACTGCAAATGATTGACAGAGCAGATGGTGGTAAAGAGATGTAGGTTATTCACCAGCTGAGACACTTCGCCCAGGAGGCAGAGCAAATGGTGTAAGCCAGAAGACTCAGTAAGCAAACTGCAAAGCTGTTTGATAAGCTCAAGGAGAGTCTAGAAGTTTCCAACTCACTTGTCCAAGGAAGGCTAACATTTCCCCTGGATTGAACTTCTCTGTGAAAAACCTTCAGCTTGCTTTGTACCAGTGATTCTCCTCACATCAACCTATGGATCAAGGGATTGAATGGTTAAAGTGAACCTAGCATGGCAGAACTAGGGTCTCTTCCCAGCAGGCCTGGGGCTTCCCAACTCTACACCCAGATTCTTCCTTCATCCTTTGGAAACAGCAGTTTAGAAAAGATGATAAAATATATCTTAAAGCAACCTGCCCCAACATTTGGCACCTACAAAGTCCTGCTGGATTACCTAGACATAATGAAAGTTCAAATGAGGTAACTACTGTGAGGAGTGGAGGAAAGTCAAATACATTCACGGGCTACTGAAACGATACAGCATCCCACCGAAGGGACAAGGGCCCAGGAGCCAGCCAAGACTATGTTTCATGCACCGAAAGTATGTTCATACATTTTGACTGAGGGATTCCCAGCTTGAGGAATCTGTTTAATAACAATAGAAAGGCATAGACTGAATTTATGTAAAAATTTAAAGGGCTGGAGAGATTGGTTCAGTGGTCAAGAGTGCTTACGGTTCTTGCAGAAGACCCTGGTTTGGTTCTCCTCTATGTGAGCACCCACATAGTGGCATATAATTGAATGTAACTCAAGTTTCAAGGAGTCTAATGCCTTAATTTGGCTTCTGCAACTTTGCTATGTATGGTGCACATAAACTCATATAGGCACACACAAGCACATGAGTGTGCACGTGCATGCACACACACACATCATCAACATCGTTCTCATCATCATAAAAAGTATTGCACACTATTTCAGCCCTTTACTTAATATTCATCTTACAAATATGAGAAATAAGTTTTTACAAACTTCATCCCTTCCACTCTCTAGTGAGGAAAGGTAGAGGTCTAAGGAATGATAACAGTATTTATTATTATTATTATTATTATTATTGTTGTTGTTAGTAGTAGTAGTAGTATTTATTATAATAAAGCAAACACCTTAAGAGTACCACAGGAGAGGGAGGAAGAAATAAAGGAGCATTTATTTGTTAAGCACAAGTTGCATAGAAACTTCTAAAGGCTCTGCTGGGTTCAGATAGGAACAGGAGAAAGAGGAGGAAGAAGAGGAAGAGGAAAGAAAGCAAGACAGATCATGCCTACACTGGTGGTGTCCATGGTAGTCTAGAGACTTCAGGCAAGAATGACAGTCTATGCATTTACTGGCAGACATGCAGAGGATTAGTATCCAGGAGGATCTAAATATACTGTGGCATTTATGGAGTACAAAGTCAAGTGCTGGAACAGAAGGGGTCAAGTGGGAATGGAAGGCAGACTGTGGGGGAATTTGCTTGCCGCACACCCAAAAGCCTGTGAATGGGGTTCAGCCTTTGAATGTGATGTAATCACAGAAGGATAGGATTGTAAAGCAGTGATGGAAGGTGATGGTTAGTCTAATGGTCCATTTAACCAATTTAGAATCACTATGGAAACAGGTGTGTTGATGGTAGTGTTGACAGAAGTGACTAACTGAAGATGGAATACCACCTTGGATGTGGGGGCAGCGGGGGGCGGGGGGTGCCGTGATGTGGGTGTGTCACCAGACTAAATAAAAGGAGAAAGCAAACTGAATATTTGCTTTACTATCTGAAAGTGGATACGATGTGACTAGCCACCTCATGTCCTTGTCACCATCAGGGATTATAATCCTATAAGCTGTTCTTTATTTTTTTTAAAAAAAATTTATATATTGTTACATGTAAGTACACTGTAGCTGTCTTCAGACACACCAGAAGAGGGCATCCGATCTCATTACAGATGGTTGTGAGTCACCATGTTGTTGCTGGGAATTGAACTCAGGACCTCTGGAAGAGCAGTCAGTGCTCTTAACCACTGAGCTATCTCTTCAGCCCCAAGCTGTTCCTTCCTAAAATTACTTTTGTCAGGTTTTCTCACAGTACCAGGCAAAGCAGCAGACACACTGAGCCAGACCTGCATTTTAAATAAGGGTTTGTTTACCAGTGTGTAGAGTGAGTTAGCCCTGGACATCGGTGAGCAGTGATACAGGACTATAAGAGCCAATGGGAGTCTGCTACTGCAGTCCAGACTAAGATGATTGACAAAGGGAAGGGACAGGAGGGAAACCATTGAAAATTCTGATATAGCAGATCTTTGACCTTCACAGGGGGTCTGCCTTTGTAAATCCCCTACCTAAAGTATATGGCTATGTTTACCTTAGCCCTTCTTTTCTCCCAAGCACCTTCCCATTTCTATAATTCTGTCCTGTTTCTGTGTCCAGGCCATCAGGCAAGACTTTCCTTTCTCCTCAAACATTTTTAGCATTCCGTCACAGTGCTGAGGTTGGTGACAGGCTTACCTGAACCACTGTCAAATTGGACACTCCAGTCTTCTGTGTATCCAGGTGATGCTTTTCCAGACACATACAACATGCAGCCTGTGGCCCCCACACCCAGGCACAGCTATGGATGAAGCCCAGTACAAAATTGTCAGCTTACTTAAGTCATTATGAAATTATTCCATTTTTGAGCATGAACTTTGCAGGTGACAACATCATATTGCAATGTCAAAAAGTCACGTCCAGCTGTTTACTCTTGGGTCATTAGCATCAAGTACCACGTAGTAGTACCTTTACAGATCCACTTTTAATAAGAAGTAAAGTTTTGCCGGGCAGTGGTGATGCACACCATTAATCCCAGCACTTGGGAGGCAGAGGTAGGTGAAGTTCGAGGCCAGCCTGGTCTACAGAGTGAGTTCCAGGACAGCCAGGGCTACACAGAAAAACCCTGTCTTGAAAAACCAAAAAAAAAAAAAAAAGTTTTTCTCATTGTAAAGACTAGGGCACACAATTCACTATAAGCTTGAGTGTAGGGGCAGGAGGGGTAACACTGTATTACCCAATCAACAACCATAAAAAAGGAATGCTGTATTTTGATTCGTGGCTTCGGGAAGTTCAGCATGTGATGGGCAGTCGCTTGAGTCTATACCAGCAGAGGGCAACACAGTGGTGGGAACATGTGGCCGAAGGTACTAGCCTCATGGTGGAGAGCAAGCAGAAAGAAAGAGGGGCAGGAAGAGCATCTCACCACAGTGCTGAAGTTGGTGACAGGCTTACCTGAGCCACTGACACATCACATATTCCAGTCTTCTGGGTATCCAGATGATGCTCTTCTAGTTGGGTTGTATGTGGAGATAATAGACCAGACAATGATTACAGCCCTGACAGCCAGCTTCCTCCAGCAAGGAACTGCCTCCTAAAGATTTTAGTTTCTTCTAAAATATCACAAGGTGAGAGACAAGAGGTTATGGAGGTTATGGAGGGGCCATCCTGTGTGTGTAAAATCATCATGCCACTATCGTAAATTATGTCCTGGTATATAATGAAATCATTCTTATAAAACAGTTCTTAACAGTATATAGATAGCATTCGAGAACTGTTAGTATTACAGAATAACGTAAAGCCATGCAGACATCAAATGATTTCTCTTCATTTTAGTGTCAGTGAAACAATATAGCCTAGTACAAGACGCACCTCAAATCTATCGAAAAGTGAGGGGAACAAAGTGAATCCACACATACAAAACATCTCATGTAAAGTTTATTAATAGTTTGGTATAAAGAAAACAACAAAATTCTACAGCTCATAGAATATTTCTTTGCATTTTAAAAATTAAATGATTAAAAAATGTTCAGTTATCTTAGGAAAACAAATGAATTATTTTGAGGATAATGTGATTAATATAGCCTGACTTTTTTCATTGTCCTTTGCTGGAAATACATGTTAACAGTGGCTGAGCATGAAGTTATATGATTTTTCAAACGTGGAGATGCAAATGTAGATTTCCAGTGTTATTTCCTCTCTTCCTCATCTTCCCTCTCTTCATCTAACCTTTGAAAAGTTTACATGTCTATCAAAGGTCACTTAATGTCATGGGGATTCTTGCAAATTGAAGTTCTTACATCTGGTATAAAAATGAAGGTTATCACCTAGAAAGAACAAATGTGAAGGGGTCACCTTTCTGAAAGGGCCCCTCACATCCCTTCTTCACTGCCATGCTACAAATAATTATTGTTTAAAGGGCCAGATTTGAAAATTCTTTCAGGGAGAGATGATTTAGGGCAAGGGATCCTTGAGACACAGCTTAACATTAGTGAAAGCTCTTAACTAAAGTCTTGCTCCTGAAAACTTGTAACCAGTAACATTGGTATCCTCGGAGCTTGTTAGAAACAGAACTCCTAGACACAATCAGCATATCAATAGATTTCTAAAAAGATGGAAGGAGAGACCCCTGGTCCTGGAAAGACTGGATGTAGGGGAACGCCAGGACAGAGTAATGAGAGGGGGTTGAACGGAGAAAAGAGGGAGGGAAGGGGGCTTATGGGACTTTCGGGGAGGGAGGAAACGGGAAAGGGGAAGTGATTTGGAATGTAAATTAAAAAAATAAAATAAAATTAAATTAAAAAAAAAAAAAAAGAAACAGAACTCCAGTCCCCATCAAAGGCCAAGTATGGCCTTCTTACATGGGGACTTCTAAGCACACTAAAGGTTGAGGCTAATTAAATCTGTTACATATTTCTGTAAGCTTTCGTTTATCACTTCCACTACTACTATGTGACTGTTAATTTAGCAATTTGAATGTATACTCTTCTTTTCTTTATGGTATGGTCTCATATAGTCAAGGCTGGTCTCAACTTGAAAAATAGACAAAGGTGACTGTGGTGGTTTGAATAGGTTTGGCCCCTATAGACTCAGACTCATGTGTTTGTATGCTCGGTCTCCAGGGAGTGGCACTGCTACCGAGGTAAGGCCTTGTTAGAGGAAATGTGTCATGGTGGGGGAAAGCTTTGAAGTCTCCTATGCTCAGGCTCTGCCCAGTATGGAGTTCAGTCTCCTCCTGTCTGCCTGCAGAAGATAGTCTCCTTCTGCTGCCTGCAGATAAAGATGTAGAACTCTCAGCTCCTCCAGCACCGTGCCTGCCTGCATACTGCCATGCTTCCCACCATGATGTTAATGGACTAAACCACAGAAATTGTAAGCCAGCCTTAATTAAATGTTTGCCTTTATAAGAGTTGCCTTGGTCATGGTGTCTCTTCACAGCAATAAGACAAAAGATAGTACTAGCGTAGTAGAGTGTTGCTATGACTGACCTGACAAATTGGAAGGAGGATTGTGGAAGGACTTTGGAACTTTGGGCTAGAAAAACTATTGAGTATTGAGACCTCAGTGGGATGTTCTGTAGGAGCTAGGAAGATAAGACTCTTGAGAACAGTGCAGAAGATGGAGGCCTGTCTTTTGACATTTCAGAGGGCAGATTAAACACTCTATCAGGCCCATTAGTATTTTGAGTTAAGATTCTGTGATTCTGGTTTGCTGGGGCCAAATAATCAGCCATGATTAACAAGATACCAGAACTACTAAAGTGAAACTTTTACATTACTGGCATAATTGATGCTGGTTAGCTGAAGCTAAGAAATTAGTGGTGATTAAGAAGAGACCAGCATCATTGAGGGGAAGTCTTTTGGGAAGTGTTCTCTGGGAGTTCAGAGAAGCTGTGTTCCAGAGGCAGCCAAGATTCTACCTTATGCTGACAGCCAGACTTGGCACTGTGTAAGAGTGACCTAGATGGTACCAGTTTTGACAGCATAAAGGGCTTGCTTATGGAAGGTAGCTGAAGCCTCCCACCCTGAGAGGCAAGGAGAGGCCATTGGTGAAAGTGCAGCCTCAGTGGTTGTTGAAGTCCCAGGACTGAAGGGGTCATGTAAAGCAGTTGAGGCTTGTCTCCAGGAAGAGAGCCTATGAGAGGCTATTTGTGAAAGTGCAGCCCAGTTGCAGCAGAAGACCTCAGCATTTTGAGATGCCAGTGCCATGGGATGATCACCAAGAATAGCAGCAGCAGTGGAGTGGAGGCAACTGGAGCCTAGAAGACAAGCTGTGTGCTATAGAGGGCAGAGCTGGAGAAGTGAAAAAAGTGGGCAAGCCCTTTGGAGGAACCCAGAAGATAGTGAGTGGATCCCAGATATTGGGCAATTAGAATTTCATTTTGCTTTGATTTGATTGAGACTATGCCCTGATATTTTTCTCTCTTGAAGTAAGAAATTATTTTATTGGAGCCCATAGTTAAGATACTTTGAACTTTAAAAGACTAAATTTTAAAAGAGATGGAATATTCTAAAAGGACTAAAATTTTAATGTGTTTGAATTTGTAAAGATTGTAGAACTTTTAAAGTTATTTAGATCTTGGGAAAGTAAGGGTTGTGGCTTAATGGTGATGTGTTTGTGTGTGAGGTTGACCAGGGGTAAGTTATACTGGCTGGTTTTGTGTGTCTACTTGACACAAGCTAGAGTTATCAAAGAGAAAGGAACCTCAGCTGAAGAAATGCCTCCATGAGATCCATCTGTAAGGCATTTTCTCCATTAGTGACCAGTAGGGCAGGGACCATTGTGGGTGGTGCCATCCTTGGGCTGGTGGTCCTGGGTTCTACAAGTCAGGGGAAGCAAGCCAGTAAGCAGCACTCCTCCATGGCCTCTGCATTAGCTCCTGCTTTCAGGTTCCAACCCAGCTTGAGTTCCTGTCCTGATTTTCACCAATGATGGACTCTGATCTAGAAGTGTAAGCCAAATGAACCCTTTCTTCCCCAACTTACTTTGTGGCCATGGTGTTTCATCACAGCAATAAAACCCTGAATGGGTTTGCAACCCCATAGGAAGAACAAAAATATCAACCAACCAGACCCCCCAGAGCTCCCAGGGACTAAAACACCAACCAAAGAGTACACATGGAGCCACCCATGGCTCCAGCTGCTTATGTCACAGAGGATGGCCTTATCTGGCATCAATGGGAGGGGAGCCCCTTGATCCTGTGAAATCTTGATGCCCCAGTGTGGGGGGATGCCAGGGGTGGGGAGATTGGAGTGGGTGGGTGGAAGAGCAGAGCACACTCTAGAAGCAAGGGGAGGGGGATGGGATAGAGGGTTTGAGGAGGGGAAACTGGGAAAGGGGATAACATTTGAAATGTAAATAAATAAAATATCCAATTAAAAAAAAACCCTAAGACAATGACCTTGAATTTCTAATTTTTCTTCCTCTATCTCCCAAGTGTTAGAATTATAGGCATCCCCTATCATGGCCAAATTGATGGAGCACTGGGAATTAAGCACATGACCTCTCATATGCTGGACAAGCACTCTGTAACATGAATTACATACCAAGCCATTTGAAAGTGTATTTATTTTTATTCTTATTATTAAGTTATTTATTTACTTTATGTCTGGATTGCAGTTTCCCTTCCCTCCTCTCCTCCCATTCCCTCCCTCTGCCCTCCCACATCCACCCCTCCTCCCTTTCTCCTCAGAAAAGGGGAGGCCTCCCATGGACATCAACTAGCTTTGACCCACTAAGTTGCAGTAACATTAGGCACATCTTCTCCTATTGAGGCTAGATGAGGCAGCCCAATTAGAGAAAAGAGATCCAAAGGCAGGCAACCGAGTCAAAGACAACCCCTGCTCCAGATGTTAGGAGTTCCATATGAAGACCCAGCTTCATACTTGTTACATATGTGTAGAGGGCCTAGGATTATCCTGTGCATCTCTCTGTTAGTGGGATTTGTCACTATGAGCCCTCATGGGCCCAGGTTAGTTGATTCCATAGGTTTTCTTGTGGTGTCCTTGACCCCTCTGCCTCCTTCAATCCTTCCAACCCTCTCTTCCACAGGATTCCCCAAGTTCCACTTAATCTTAGTCTGTGGGTCTCTGAGTCTGTTTCTGTCAGGTGCTGGGTGAAGTCTCTCTGATTAAGAAATGTTTCCCTTAGAGTCATGTGTTTAAATACTTAACCCCCAAGCGGAGGTATTATTTGGGAAAGTTATGGCATCTGTAGGAGGTTTGTCTTGCTGGAGGAAGTTTGTTATTGGGAGTAGATTTTAAGGTTTTATAGCCTGGCTCCACTCCCTGTTTGCTCTGTTTCCTGAGTACAGAGGAGATGTAATCAGCTAGCTTCCTGTTCCTGGCAGCGTCTTGTACTCTGTCATTCTAGAAGTATAACCCAAAATAAACCTGAAGGACCCAGCTTAACATTTCAAATTCCATTTTGCTTTCAGGCTCCATTTTATGATTAACTTGCCCTCTAATGAATTCAGCTACTGAAAAAAAAACAACTTGTTCTTGGAGCCATGTCATACTTCTAACTAACAATCACAATTCCACTGGAAAAACAGTCACTCCACTCCTAGCAATAACCAATCAGTTCTTAAAGGGAAAGTACCTAATGTCTAGAATAGATTGATTAAGCAGAAATCATTACTAGCCAATAGAAATGTGGCAAGTAAATGTCAACCAATCATTCAACTGCCAAGTTGAAAAGTCTGATACCCTGCTACCATGATAAATAGGCAAGGCTTGTACCTGCTCAGCACGGTTCACACCTTCCACTGTGCTGGACAGTTTGGAGGGTCTGAGTTAGTGATTGAATAAAGACTCTTTGCTTTTGCATAGGAGTTGGACTACTGCTGGTCTCTGGTGTGGTCTGTGGGAACCTCATGATTTGGGTATAACAAACCCTTCTTTAATTTGCCTTTTTAATGTTATTTTATCACAGCAACAATAAGGAAGCTAAAACACTAACTAACCATTGCTTGGGTTGAGAGAGGAAAAATGCTGTAAGAGATAGATGTCCTTTCTAGGTGGTACAGGAATAATACAAACCACAAGGGCAAAGATTTACTGACAGGCACAATTGACATGGTCCAATGGAATTAGCCATGAAGGCAAATGGAAGAGGAGTTACTACAGATAACTAGATTTCTGGCTTAGGTTGGAGAACATAGCTGGAGCCTACTTATAAATGGAAGATACATAGTTTGGGAAGAAAAAAACCTTGAATTTCATAGCTGGAGATGCTAATGTCTGTATAGTTCATTGGTTAGATGTCTAAAAGAGATCAGAATACATGGATTGAGCTAAGGGGAGGTGATGAAAAGAGGTAAAGAACTAATGCTTGTGCAAGGGCCATCGAAGCCTCCTCCAGTATCTGCAGTAAGGCTTCTTCCTTCCTACCACCTCTTCCCAACCCTTGCCATGAGGGATCTGCTGTCCAGATGCACAATGTCCATGCAACTGACAGACTGGTATATCTCAGTGAGAGCTGATGTGTTCACCATGACTTCAGAGCAAGAATTGGTCTCATCAAGCCCAACTGGGGCACTTTCATGAAGTCAGTAGCAGGGTTGACTGGATCCAGGAAGGATGAATGCAGGTCCTTGATGCTATGCTAAATCAGCTGAAGACTAGGCTTACCCACCCCAGTTTTTCAGGTAAATAGTGGAGGTTGTCAGTCAACTTTCTGGAAGGCACATGTTCCAATGCTTGGTCCACGGGGAATGATACTATTAGGAGGTGTGCCCTTGTTTGAATAGGCTTGACCTTGTTGGAGGAAGTGTGTTATTATGGGGATGGGCTTGGCCAGTCTTTTCCTAGCAGCCTTCAGATCAAGACGTTGAACTCTCAGCTCCTTCTGCACCATGTCTGCCTGAATGCTGCCATGTTTCTGCCTTAATGGCAATGGACTGAACCTCTGAACCTGTAAGCTAGCCCCAACTAAATGTCCTATGTAAGAGTTGCCTTGGTCATGGTGTCTCTTCAGAGCAATAAAACCCTAACTAAGACAACTACTTTTCTTCTCATAATACCCAAAGCAAGAGACATTGTCTTGTTTTTGCAATGACAACAACACTAGTGCTCTCACCACTAAAAAAAAAAAATACTGATTCAAGACTAAAGTAGAAATTAGCTTCACAGAGTAAAAGCACACACACAGTGAAAACCTGTAAGTGAGAAGACAGGGATGTGTGTTTGGTACTGTCCCCTAGCACTTGAATTCATTAAAAAAATCCTTCAGATAGAGGAACAACAATATGAACAACAATATGGGGGTACCAAACTGTACCCCCAGAACTCCCAGGGACTCAACCACCAACCAAAGAATACACATGGAGGGACCCATAGCTCCAGCCACATATGTAGCAGAGGAAGGTCTTGTCAGACATCAGTGAGAGGGGAGACCCTTGGTCCTGTGACGGCTCAATGCCCCAGTGTAGGGGAATGCCAGGACAGGGAAGCAGGAGTGGGAATGGGTGGGTTGGTGAGCTGGGGGAGAGGGGATGGGATAGGGGGTTTTTGGAGGGGAAATGAGGAAAGGGGATAACATTTGAAATGTAAATAAAGAAAATATCTAATAATAAAAAGTTTTGCCTTTATAACTTCCGATTTTGAAATCTTTTAGCAAGTGAAGAAATTTAAAATCTTGATACACTCATAAACTGAAATACCAAAAGGAAAATGGTCTGGCATTGTTTTTTTTATAACAACTTCAGAACCAAGGCTTATTGAGTTAACTCTTCTGTAGACATTATCACCTCTAGATAGATACCACACCAACTGCAGCATAAAATCAAAGCTGTTCTGAAGCCCATTTCATCTTGTTCTTCTAATTAAATGGGAGTATGTGAATTCTAAATACAGCCCAATTTCAGCAAGAAGGAAATAACACTTCTTTGGTAGTGGCTTGAGGTTTTCCTAAGTTTGGGTATATGGAGACCCAACTCCTTGCTGATGTCAGGCACTAAGAGGTGCTAAGAATACAAATGATTCATCACTAAACACAGATCTTCCATTCATACTTCCTAGCCCCTGAGACCAATAATCTCATCAAGACCAATGAAAGAGGAGAACATTTTTAATTTAAGAAACTGGTAAGTAACCATGAGTCTTTTACATAAACTCATGGAGAAGACTCAAATAATGTGTATAGCTATTGTACCAGGTAGCCTTCCAAATTACCAAGTTGTTATTAATGCATGGTGAGTAAATGAGCACAAATGAGACCAAAAGACTAGAATCCTTCTGTGAAGCATGGGAGTCACCAGCTTCTTCAACACTTCTTTCACCTTTTAGTCACTTGGATCTGGAAGGAGACTTTTTTTTTAATATAAATATCACATGATTGCCAGTTCTGTGACTGTATTTATCTGACAGGTTCAGAAAAATATTGATTTGAAGGATAAAGTGGTTGAAGATATACGGCCTTTGCCCATCAGCCATGTCATGCCATGGATTTTAGCTGTAAGCTATGTGGACAGTGTTCTAGAGTCTTTGCGCTTATCAGGCAGGCCTCAGCCATGATGCTTTCTATACATCCTCTCATTGACTCTTATCTCAGATCAGTTCAGTTATGGGGACTCCCATCACCCTTCCTTTATCCTACTTGCATCTTTACAATCACCCCAACCAGGAGTAGAGTATCAAATGATCAAAGCCTGACCCACTATCTTAGTCAGGGTTTATATTCCTGCACATAACATCATGACCAAGAAGCAAGTTGAGGAGGAAAGGGTTTATTCAGCTTACATTTCCACATTGTTGCTCATCACCAAAAGAAGTCAGAACAGGAACTCACACAGTGCAGGAACTTGGAGGCAGGATCTGATGCAGAGGCCATGGAGGGATGCTGCTTACTGGGTTGCTTCTCCTGGCTTGCTCAGCTTGCTTTCTTATAGAACCCAAGACTACCAGCCCCAGGGATGGTACCACCAACAAGGGGCCCTCCCCCTTGATCACTAATTGAGAAAATGCCTTACAACTGGATTTCATGGAGACATTTCCTCAAGGGAGGCTTCTTTCCCTATGATAACTCCAGCTTGTGTCAAGTTGACACACAAAACCAGCCAGTACACCCTCTAAATCCCAGTTAAGTAGATCAGTGATAGACACAGGTAGGCTATAACAATCAAAATTAAATTTGTTGGTATCTTTACTTAGTAGTAGATAAAATATTAGAGCCAACAAATATCCTAAGGGAGAAACCATGTGGGATCTATTTGCAAGCTTCTGCAGAGAATAAAGTTAAAGATAACTTGGCTGTGGTGCAAACTGCCTTAGAATTGCCATTTCTTTGTAGTTCCTGGACTCACTTGCTTCTGAGGCCACCACGGTTCCTGTCCTTGTGGGTTTCTATGACATTCTATACTCTTACAGTGTGTTTTCCTTTCTTTTTAAATTACCTGGAACAGCACAAAGGAAACTACTTAATACCTTCAGTGCAATACAGTGGTCTCCAAGAAAATGTTCTTATCCTCATTTTATTGACAAGGAAATAGAGAATCTATACAGCATGTAAATAAGGCAAATTAAAATTCATGTTTATATGACTGATAGTTTGTGCTTCTCAACTACAAGAATGGCTTAGAGGCAAACTTTCAACACGTGCTGCAGTCTGCTAAAGCCACACTAAACTAAACAGCACACTGCAAACTTCGTGATTTTCCAAACATTATTACTATCTTGTTAGAACTAAGATTCGAAACAAACTCTCACTGGCAACAGGCATCAAGCGTTTTTATTTTCAGTCTGAGACCCGGACCTTCCTGCTCTCTGGCCGAGTCGGCATCTTTTCAAAAAAAAACCCAAATCTAATGGCTTCTGCAGACCTTACTCATTTCTAGCTTGTTAGACTCATCTCTTCCCAGGGACAAATTCTGAGCTTTCTGAACCATTCTCTATGCATGACTTACCGTCAGCAGGCCATCCGTATTGTTCATCTCCACGGACTGTTTCTCAGCAGAGACTGACGTGAGCTCTTCTCTTCCCAACCATGCACAAGCCCAGAGTAACACATGGGACTCCCCAGTTGCTCAGTCTGAGCAGTCAGTGTTTAGCCTTCCTTTACTGGGAAGCAAGCTCACTAAAGGGATCCAGTTGTCATGTCTATGGCACCCCTTGGTTTACATTGGGATATGACACCTTACCACTGTATTCCACCATGTAACTACTTAGCCCGTGTGAATCTTGACCTGGCTCACTCTGACTCCACAGTTATATGTACAGCTAGGGTTAAGACGCTTGTAATCCCGGCAGAGAACTACCCACATCAATTTTGGTAATTCGTTATATATTTATAGCAATATATTATCGACAATAACTTGTAAAGCACCAAGAATGAAAACAAACAAAACCACCTCTGAATGCCTACCATTTGACAAGCCACCTGTCCTGTTGTATGTGATCTTTTGTGCTGTGTGTGCACATGCACACTCTTTTCCCTGGATTACTCGAGACAGGAAGCCCAGCTTTCCCTACTGCCAGTTCTTTTCATTATAATGTGTGTGGCCAGGTCTAGGTTAGATGGTAACTTTTGCTGTCTCCAGTGACTTCTGAATCTGAGAATCATCAAGACTTCTGGAGACAAGGTCAACAAGCGTTGGCCACTTGCAAACTCAAGAGTGGAGGTTCCAAAACATAACCAGCTGCTAGTTTACCTTGTAGGGAATCCCACATGTATCCGTCACTTTCTTGATAGAAATCAGACCAAAGATGAGGGGAGCCTTCTTCATGAACAGCATCCAGAAGCAACAGAAAACTTGGTTGAGAATCACCGACATGCCTTTGCATACTGGGAACCATTCAGGTTGTAGAGGGACGTGCAATACCAGGTGAAACCAGTGTTGTCTTTGGCTGTTCAAGAGTTCTATGTCTCCATCTTTCACCAAATAGGTCTCCAGAAGGGTCTAAGTATTATTTTCTCTTGTCTCGAGACTCGGGAGAAATCCATGTCTTTCTGGCCCTGAAGTCTTGTAGTTCTCTCAGATGGTTGGTCTTTGGTGCTTCTGGACCCAGGAATCTATCTCAACGGTAATTTAAGCCCAGAGAAATGTAAATCTGGAGAAACAAAAACCTACTATTTATTCTTAAAACACTTGTACATACTTTTTTGACACAAATGTCCGTTTTCTTATTAAATGCAGTGCATTTCCTTATAAAATAAGTCCAAGTACACGGACCTTCAGAAAAAGACAACGTTTTGGATGGGGGTGGCATGTGGGGTGTGTGGGTAAGGGATAAGCTTCTTACTGTGCTCCTCATCCTCCCACTTTAGCCTTTGTAAATCAAGATCTCGTGCGTAAAAAAACATGCAATGTTCTACGTTGTCTCTGATTTCTCCAAAGTCACGATGAATCCACTCACCTCGTTAGAATATTTTTCAATTCTCAAAAAAAAAAAAAAAGCCCGTTTCTGATGTACAGTCTTCTGGGCTTACTTCATTCTAAGCTGGGCCCTTTCCCTGTGGAGAGTCCTTCCTGGAGCAGCGTGAAGGACCCATTTTCTTTTTCTCACAACCACAGTGATTTGTGTCTCAGGTGTGTGGCTGAGATCCAGTGCCTACTGGCCCTAGGATGTCACCCTCAGCTGTTTCCAGACCGTTTCCTAAGCTCAAGATTAAGGGACTGTTTCGGTTGGTTGCCTTGCCACAAACAGATTGGACTATTAAGAACCATAACTACCACAGATTTAATGTAGTCAACACCTTTACCCAGCAGGTCCAGACCGAGTATGGGCAGAGGCAACAAGTGTGGCAGCATTCACTAGGAGGGAAGACTGTACGCCTAGCTTCAAGGAAGCAATACAGACTGCAGTGCAATTAGTCTATTGAGGATCAAATAGACCTTTAACCCCTGCCACCCTCAATAACTAAAGTCACCTGATCTCAGTCTCCTTGACAGAGCTAGGCTGCTCTCCCCTTGCCCCTCCCGACTGACTACTGACTGCTGCTTGAGAGTCACTGACACCAGATTCTCTTTCTTCTCACAGTGCCTGCCTGTTCTCATCACAGTTACCACTTCCTCCTCCACAGGACATTTACACTAGCCACGCACCTTCAGGCCCCGTGTGTGACTTCTTGGTATTTCTTGGGACTTCGTTTTTCTGTATGTTTCATTTCCCTTTGAATCAGTCTTCTTGAGTTTCTCTTTTGTTTCCTTGGTACTGAGAGGGGTCAAACACTGGGCAGGGCTGTGGCCATGCAAGGGAAGCCCTTTACCACTGAGTCACACTCTGAGCCCCTAATTCTAGATGATTAACAGAAAATAGAGACTAGTTCAGCTAACACTCAGGTTTTGAATATATCAGTTAGTCCTTCAGAGTGCTGGAATTGCAGACATTTGTCACCAAGTTCTACTGGGTTCAGACTTGTTTCCTAAAAAAGCAGGTATTTACCTGAGTGATTCTAGACCACTGTATCATATGTATATTCCATAACTCAAGAGACCTACAAAAATTCATGCTTTGGATGACATAATTCCTTACCAAATGACTCATCATTGCCCTATATTTTGGATGTAGCTTAGTTTTCCCTTGACTAGATGGTCTCTACCTTAAGAATATTCAGAGAAAAGCAATCTCTCTCAAATGTATCTCTCAAAGCACAGTAACTGATCTCCCCTCAATCACAACCTTCTGCTAAACCACATGATTCCACTGGTTATGCTAACACTGTAACTTCCTATGGTTCCCAGAGCCCCTTGCCTCCTGGTTTCCACCTTGTTTAATTTCTTCCCTAGACTGTAGGCTGAATCTAGTGGCTTCTTGTTGTTGTTGTTGTTGTTTTGGTTTTTCAAGACAGGGTTTCTCTACATAGCCCTGGCTGTCCTGGAATTTGCTGTGTTGACCAGGCTCTACCAACAGAGATCTGCCTGCCTCTGCTTTCCTGGTGCTTTTAATCAACAGAACACAGCAAAAACTGATATGAATTCATGTCTACAATTAGGAGGTAAGGGTTGCAGTTGATCTTGCTGGGAGACTTTAACTGTCGTGGTTTCTACACTTTGGTAAAACGAGACACCCATGAGGAAGCCATTGTGTCAGGGAATGAGCAACAAGCAGAGTCTCTTTTTCTTTATTTTATTTGTTATTATTATTATTATTATTTTATTTTCTATATTCTTTATTTACATTCCAAATGATTTCCCCTTTTCCAGTTCCCCCCTCCCCGAAAGTCCCAGAAGCCCTCTTCCCTCCCCCTGTTCCGCATTTGCCTAAGAATTTTATGAATTCATTGTTTTTAATTGCTGAGTAGTATTCCATTGTGTAAATATACAAGGAAAATGTCTCTGATAAAATTGAAGAAATATAGAGAAAAACACATTAAGATTGACTATTTCATGGAAAAATTATACATATAAAATGGTAGGCATAAAAATATTCCTAAGTTGATTGAAAGTGGAATTATAAACATTTTCTGATAAGATTGAAAATCTACAAGGAAAATATTTCTGTTAAAACTCAAGAAATATTTAGAAAAACACGATAAAACTATTTCATGAAAAATTATACAGATAAGATGGTAGGCATAAAAATATTCCTAAATTGATTGAAAGTAGAAGTAAAAACATTTTCTGATAAAATTGAAGATTTACATGGAAAATATCTCTGATAGGATTGAAGAAATTTATACAGATAAATTGGTAGGAATAAAAATATTCCTAAGTTGATTGAAAGTAGAATTATAAACATTTTCTGATAAAATTGAAGATTTACATGGAAAATATTTCTGATAAAATTGAAAAAAAATATATGAAAAAACATTAAAATTGAAGATTATCATGGAATATTATACCGATAAAATGGTAGGCATAAAAATATTCCTAAATTGATTGAAAGTGGAATTATAAACATTTTCTGACAAAATTGAAGATTTACATGGAAAATATTTCTGATAAAATTGAAGAAATATATAGAAAAAAGTGTTAAAGATTATCATGGAAAATAATACAGTCAAAATGGTAGACATAAAAAACATTACTAAATTGAAAGAGGAATCACAAACATTTTCTGATAAAATTGAAGATTTACATGAAAAATATTTCTGTTAGACTATGTTTTTGTCTTGGGGAATTGAGTCCATTAATGTTATAAGATATTAAGGAATAGTGATTGTTGCTTCCTGTCATTTTTGATGTTCTTTTTATGTTTGTGTGGTTACTATCTTTTGGGTTTGTTGGAAGATTACTTTCTTGCTTTTTCTAGGGTGTAGTTTCCCTCCTCGTGTTGGCATTTTCCATCTATTATCCTTTGTAGGGCTGTATTTGTGGAAAGATATTGTGTAAATTTGGTTTTATCATTGAATATCTTGTTTTCTCCATCTATGGTAATTGAGAGTTTTGCTGGGTATAGTAGTTTGGGCTATCATTTGTGTTCTCTTAGGGTCTGTATGAGATCTGCCCAGGATCTTCTAGCTTTCATTGTCTGAGGTGAGAAGTCTGGTGTAATTCTGATAGGCCTGTCTTTATAGGTTACTTGGCCTTTTTCCCTTACTGCTTTTAATATTCTTTCTTTGTTTAGTGCATTTGGTGTTTTGATTATTATGTGCCGGGAGGACTTTCTGGTCCAGTCTGTTTGGAGTTCTGTAGGCTTCTTGTATGTTCATGGACATCTGTTTCTTTAGGTTAGGAAAATTTTCTTCTATAATTTTGTTGAAGATATTTACTGGCCCTTTAAGTTGGAAATCTTCACTCTCTTCTATACCTATAATCCTTAGGTTTGGTCTTCTCATTGTGTCCTGGATTTCCTGGATGTTTTGGCTCAGCTTTTTGCATTTTGCATTTTCTTTAACTGTTGAGTGAATGTTTTCTATGGTATCTTCAGCCCCTAAGATTCTTTCTTCTATCTCTTGTAGTCTGTTGTTGATGCTTGCATCTATGACTCCTGAATTCTCTCTAAGATTTTCTATCTCCAGAGATGTCTCACTTTGTGATTTCTTTATTGTTTCTACTTCCATTTTTAGATCCTCGATGGTTTTGTTCAGTTCCTTCACTTGTTTGTTTGTGTTCTCCTGTAATTCTTTTTTTTTTTTTTTAATTTTGGTTTTTCGAGACAGGGTTTCTCTGTGTAGCCCTGGCTGTCCTGGAACTCACTTTGTAGACCAGGCTGACCTCGAACTCAGAAATCCTCCTGCCTCTGCCTCCCAAGTGCTGGGATTAAAGGCGTGCGCCACCACTGCCCGGCCTCCTGTAATTCTTTAAGGGATGTTTGTGTTTCCTCTTTAAGGGCTTTTACCATTTGACCATGTTTTCCTGTATTTCTTTAAGGGAGTTATTTATGTCCTTCTTGATGTCCTCTGACAGCATCGTGAGATGAGACTTTAAATCCAACTCTTGCTTTTCCGGTGAGTTGGGGTATCCGGGACTTACTGTGGTGGGAGAACTGGGCTCTGATGTTGCCAAGTAGCCTTGGTTTCTGTTGGTAGGGTTCTTGTGCTTGCCTTTCGCCATCTGGTTATCTCTGGTGTTAGTTGGTCTTGTTGTCTCTGGCTGGAGCTTGCCCCTCCTATGGGCCTGTAAACCTGTGTCTGTACTCCTAGGAGATCAACTCTCTTCTGGCAGGGTCTTTGCACAGAAGACTGTGGAGCTGTCTGATTCCCTGCTGCAAATGGCGGCTGATATATCTCAGCTGGTTGGAGTATAGAGACTAGAACTTTGCAACCTGGGGATATCCCTTGTGGCCATGTGCCAAATATAATGCTTCACAGATCAATAGTCTGGTAGGTGACTCAGGTCCAGGGTGGAGGGTGAGGGACATCCATGGCCAGGGAGGTGTGATAGAAGCAGGTTCACAGACTCTGTGGCAGATGGGTAGCTCCCTCAGGCTGACATAGTATAGGGTCACTACCTTTACTTTCTGCTTGAGCGCCAGGAATCAGAGAGTCTCTTAATCACTACCATTTAAGGCTGGGAGCAAAGGGCTTATCCAGTCAAACCTTGCCTTAACCTAAACTATGGGACTCAAGCTCAACCTGCATTTGAGAGGAGTGTTGTTTCTAGTGGTCACATTTTCTCTTAAGTTGTTACCTCCCCCAATAGATGATAAAGTAACAAGACTGTAAATATACACCTAATGTAACTTCTACCAGGAAATTATTTTTCCTTTTAATGTGATTCAGGGTATTTGTGTTCATTCTCAAAGTGCTCTCAGCTTTGGACTTCTGGTGACCCATGCTGGGAAGGACAAATAGACCAAGGCAAGCAAGTGACTATTTTTTCTTTTTTTTTTTCTTTTTAACACAAATGTGTATGCGTGTTTTATCTACATGTAGACATGTATGTCTGTGAGCTATGTGTATACCTGGTGTTCACAGAGGTCAAAAGAGGGCATCGGGTCCCCTGTAACTGGAATTACACATAATTCCAAGTTGTCACGTGGCTGTCCTCGAATCTATCACTTGTTCTCTCAAGAACAGGAAACACTCTTAGTCACGGAGCCATCTCTCCACCTTGATGTTATTACTTTTTTTTTTTGAAAACTTCTTTCACTTCTACAGTGTGTCTTGGTCATGTCCATTCTAGGCTTCCTTCCTCCACTTCTGCTCCCCCAGCTTATCTCCCACCTCACTCCTGACTACACATCCGTTTTTTGCTGTTTGTAATCCACTGAGATCAGTTAGTGTTGCCCATATATTTGGGTGTATACGCTCATCTCCTCGGGTATGATAACGTACCAATGGCTACCCTCCCGAAGCGCAAGTGACCCCCCCCCAATCAAATGGCGTTTGACTCTCCTCCTTTCTCCTTTCTCCAAGAAATAGTAGTCTAATGTGAAAACTCATTTTAAAGTCAAATACTTTGTTTATTAGTATCAGTAAATTCCTTGCTAGGTTTATATCAGTAATTCAATGGAAGGCCAACTCCAAACACCTGCACAATGTCAGTGATAAATTGTAAAAGGCTTTTATGGAATGGACAAGTGGTCAGAGGGAAGGAATCTGCCATAGAGTATTTGGTTAACAACAGTTACAGCTCCCACATGCCTGTTTTCTCTGGAATTCTTGTTTTAAATTTTTCATTCAATGTGAGCTAGGAAGAAAGTACTAAGAAGCAACAAGCTAATCTGTTGTACACCATGGGGAAATAGCCACACAAACAGATGTTAAAATACTGGCCTTTTTTTTTAAAAAATGTTCCTCCATTTGCTTAAAGTAACAACACACTTAAAGCTCACAGCATCTCCAGGTCAACACCCACCTTCATTGTTCAGTGTAAGCATTAGGGAAAAGAGACACAGATTTGCATACATCCATTTCCTCTTCCAGCATAGGATTCTGGGAGCCAAGGCAAGCAGTCCTCAGATTAGGAAAGGGCCTGCTACCAGGCTAAGACAAAACAAAACGAACAAACAAAACCCAATGTATTCCCTTTGCCACAGTTGCTAAACCAATCACAGTTAGTATCTATCTGTTGAAAATGTTAAGGCATACATAATATCCTTGGATTTACTTTCAGTCTTTAAGCTTATATTCACAGTTGCAGGAAATGCCACCAAATTGATCCACAGTAAATATTAATTTTTGAATGAGAGCCTGCCAAGAAATTTTTTTTCACTGAAAAGAGTCTGCACATGAAGAATATCATTTGATTCTTAAACTATCAATGTTTTAAATAGATTTCAGTAGAACAGAACCTAATAACAAGAAATAAAAAAAATTATAAATGATGTGCATTATGAACTCCTGCTACAGTCCAAGCAGGCATTAAGCTTATAATCCTTCTGCCTTAGCCTCTGGAGTAGCTTTGAGTATAGACCAGTAGTACCTCCATACCTGGCCAAAACGCTAGGGAGTCTTGGGTGGTCTGAAACTTGCTGTGTATGAATACAAGCTTGTGGTGATTCCCTCATCTCTGCCTCTGGAGTGACAGAGTTACATGCATGTGGTACCACACGCAGTCTTTTTTTTTTTTTCTCTCTTTAAATAAAGTTTCAATGTGTTGCCTAAGCCAGTTCTCACGGGCCTTCTGAACTTTAGGAACTTTAGGTACATAACATCGCTTCTGGCCATCACACAATGTTCTGCATGCTCACAGCACAAAGGATGCGAAGCACGTATCAAAGGATAGTCAGAAACAGGAAGCCACGGTTGGGTTTGAACTCCCTGTTTGAAACCAGTTCTATCACTGGCTCTATGAAACCAACCTTTGTGCATGCTCTATCCTCTTCATAGAAGCAAAATCCCTGACTGTTGAAACAAATTCCATATCCCAAGTCCTCTTTCAGATTTCAGGAAAGCAACTACAAGAGGTAAGAGTAGTGGCACATGCCTGTCATAGCAGCATTTAAGTGGAGGCAGGAGGATTAAAATAAATCAAATTCAAGGTCATACTCAGCCACTTAGTGAATTCAACACCAGCCTGGGCTACATGATACCTGTCTCCAAAACCAAACAGAAAAGGCAACTTACAGTCTCCAGCTCCTGGGCCTACATGTGCACAGGCGTGAGCTTCTGTGTGTGTGTAAGCATGCTAGGGAGAATGCGTATGCATTCTAGAGACAATACTGATGTTATTATGATGTTCGTGGGTAGGGCCCTGTTTTAAAAGGTGGAGGGGGGCAAAGATTGGAAAATAAGAAACTGTGGTTTGCGAGCCAGCAGCTCGAAAATCTTCCCAAGTAGAATTTTTAAGTATTTCTGCAAATGGAACGAGGCTATCAGAGGAATGACATTTGATATTGTGGGAAAGAGAGGAAAAAGGGACTTTTCTGTGAGAAAAACATTTGTGAAATAGAGTAGCCCGGATTAAGCAGCTCTAAGTGGGACAGAGGCCCTTTAAAACTATTTTTATGAGAATCTATCCACTGAGCCATTTCAATTAGATCCACATGGATTATGGCCCTCTCATTTTGTTTTACTGGGTATTATTCTTAGGGCTTGTGCCTTCACTCTCTTTGGGTTACTCGGGGTCTCCTGACAGTGTGCTGCTCATGTTATTTCTGGTCTAAAAAGCTCCTCTCAAGGTCAGGAGGTCACATTTTAAACATGGAAGCTATTACTGGTCATTATCCAAAAATTCACGAAGGAAGCCATTCTAGTAGAAGAATGTTGGCCTCTGTGTCCGGAGTCTATTTTTATCGTCAAGGATTGTGTGTTTATTTTTGTCTCCTATTGTACAAAAGGCAGCAGTGAGCACAGGGTGATCAGGCTTGGATGCTGGCTTTGCATTAGAGGAGTCTTGTGTGAGAACTCTCAAAATGACTGCCAGACAGATTCCTCCAGAGAAAACCCCAGGATGGGTAGCAGGAACTACTCACTGAGAAGGCAACACAATGTTCTAGGTTGCATTAAGAAGGTCCAACAGATGTGTGAAGAGCGGGGGTTGGGCTGCTTTTGCCTTGACACTAGACACTAGACTGTTTTTGCTCTCACTCACTGAGACTCCACTGCAGAGATCATTCAGAAAGGATTTTAACCCAGATTGCAACGGTGAATAGGATTTTAGGTGAGAATAAGGCAACTTTGGGGGGAAAGAGAAATGTAATATTTAGAACCATGTCTTAAGATTAAGTGAGCTTCCTGACTCCAGGGATGGAATCCATGCACATTAAAAGAAAATATACCAACTTGAAGCAACTGGCCAGGGCTGGCAAGATGGTTCAGTGTGTAAAGATGCTTACCACCAAACCCACTTACCAGCATCTGGTTGTCCGAAGTCCACAAAGGCCTCTCAAGTCCACACTGGCATTGCATTGTTTACACATGCATACACACACATAAGTAAGTAAGTAAGTAAGTAAGTAAATAAATAAATAAATAAATGCATGCAATCTAAAACCTTGATACTTACTTAAACTTCCATTTTGGGGGGCAGGGGCCCTTAACATGAGTGGATTCTTCTATTTCAAAGCTCTAACATAGGCCTTTGGAATGACAGAAAAACTCCTCTCAATGGTTTGAACAGCAGCATCAGAAGACATGCCAGGCGCCAAGGGCCCGTAACTTTCAGTACTCCACTTACTTTCTATAAACTTAATGTGATAAGTAAAACAGCAACAACAAAAGAACATCCGTCTTTCTCACAAGGCACCGTGTCAGTGTAACTCGACAAATACAGATTGCTAGTGTGTAAAACAAGTACTGTCAAAACTGTACAGTCCGTCTGGCTGATCTTATAGTTCAGTAGGACAGACAATCGAAACAGATCTTGAACAAGATAGGCCAATCTAAATATTAGACATGAAACAAAAAACAGCTTTCCCTAGGAGGCTTGGGCAAGGGGTCTCAGAAGAGGGTACACTCTAGCTAGTTTCAGGATCAGGACCAGTTCAGGCAGCAACATGGAGACACCATGGAAGTGCATTGTCTGGTCTCAGTGTCTGCAGCCGGAGCTTGCTCCATACCATCACTAGAAGCCATGGGAACCTTGCACAGAAGCATCGAAGAACAGTTTTGCTCTACACAAATCAGTGTCATTCTGACAAGAGGGGACGGCCAGCTCAGTTGATCTTTCTGTTTGTTTGATTGATTTTTTTAAGACAGGGTTTCTCTGTGTAGCCCCGGCTCTTGTGAAACATTTTGTAGACCAGGCTGGCCTCGAACTCACAGAAATCTGCCTGCCTCTGCCTCCTGAGTGCTGGGATTAAAGGCATGCCCGGCTATTTTATTCACTTTTAATGTAGTTTCTTATTGAAAGTTTTACAGTATAATCTTCTTTGTGTTTTAAGCTTCCGACAGGCAATGGGAAGAACTGAGTTCCACAGCAGGCCCTCCCTCGATCTGAGGAATTCTATCACACTCCCACCAGTTGGCTCAGCATGCATAGTGAGACTTAGATCTGGTATTCAAATTTTAAAAAAAATCGCCGAACTAGAAAAGGATATCAAAGATCTAATAAAGAAGTAGGCAAAGAAAATACATAGACAGAATTGAATGTATTATGAATAGTACTAGTAAAGTGAATGGTGATTCTGTCTGGGAGCTACAGAGACCTCACTGCCAATCACCAATAGGTACCTCGAACAGACACTGACAGGGAGAGGGAGATAAAGGAGGCTGAACCGAACTTAACGACTGGATTCACTGTATTATTACCATGTAATAAATAACATGGTAATGGAAGGCAAAGGGAGAGTCACGAGGCACGCCCAGACCTAGCTCACAGCCACAAAACGCCTTTCTCAGAGTAAATCACTATAGTCAGTGAGCACACTGGCTCCTAATAGTGATGTGTTCATGGTAAGGGGTTGGTCCTTCCATAGAGCAACAGCGCTAACAGCAGCAAGCCGGAGAGAGCCACACTAAATGGGAGCTGGGAAAATCTTGACAGTTTCCATTGGAGCAACTTTGAGGAAGATGAGTCTTGGATCTTGATCTTCTGATTTTCTCTCCATTCATGGGAACTAGCTTATTACCTGACAGCCCACTGGGGGTCAATTTTGGTTTTCTAATTTGTTTGAGGCAGTTTTTAAAAATGATAACAATCTGCTATTTCCCAATGGTTTCCTACGTATTAGTATAAAATTTATTCAGTTTGATTGTCCCATTGGGCTGGGCTGGGAAAAATTAAATTTAATACACTGGAAAACATTCAAAAATAATTACAAAAGGCCAACTCAACAAAATGTAATTTTCACCATAATAATGACAGCTAGGTTTAGGGTAGCGGCTCAGCAGACATCCTTTGCAAGGCACAGGGAAACCCTGGGTTCACTCCCCAGATCCACAAGCGTGATGATTTAATTCAACTTTATGTAATATTTATAAAGAAGATCACACACTATGAAGCAAACTTGTATCACTGAAGTGTCACCTAGGTAGCATCTGGGTATTGCCTGCCAGTGGAAGGGGAAGCAGGCTCACCTAGACGCGCTTCTTCCAATACACAGAAGAAATTCTGCACATACACACGCACTGTGGGAACAGGACTGAGGATGGGAGGCAGGGGACGAAAGGCAAAAGAGTCATGTGACAAATCCCGGGCACTCCTGAGACCAGCATCAGGGTGCAGATCTGAGCCTATTACCCAGCTCATACTCTTGTATACAGTGTCTGAGCTAACCTCAATCCCCCTAAGTACTTGGCTAGTCATATCTGGTGACACCATCCCATGCTCCAGTGAAAGCCCAGCCTGATGAGGTAACTCAGAAGTGGAGGCAGTTATCATCACCTGGGAGGGCTTCCGTGAAGACAGGGGAAGTGGCCACCGCAGTGGCCTGGGCTCCTTTTGGCTGTCTCATCTGTATTCCGGGAACCATCTTAGGTCTGAAGTCATGTGCCTCAGATCAGGCAGCTTCGAGGAGTTGCAGGAGTCCATGGCGCCTCGCTCTCCATCCCACTTTTTCCTTCACAAAGTTGGCTTCCACATCCCCCACAACACACAGACTTATTAACCTAGCCCTTCCTTGAAACTTCAGCCTTTTTTTAATTGCAAGACTAAGTGTTCTATATTCATTATATATTATATATTTACATATAATATATAAATTATATAAATATATTTATCATATTATACATAGCTTATGACATAAATATTATTTTTATATAATTTATATAAAATATTTAAACATAAAACAAATATTTATATATAATTTGTATTATATAACATAAATGTATATAATGATATGTAAATAAAATATATTTTATGATATCTTTTATTATACATCTATTCTTTTTATTTTCACATTTAAGACAGTGCCTTGTTAGGGTTTCTATTACTGTGCTCAAATACCACAACTGAAAGCAACTTAGGGAAAAAATTTTCAGCTTACAGCTCTAAGATCGCACTTTATCAGTGAGGGAAGTCAGGGCAGGAATTCAAGGCAGGAGCTGAAGCAGAGGCCATGGAGAAGTGATGATTAATGTTTCATTCTCATGGCCTGTTCAGCTTGCTTTTTCACACTGCTCAGGATATCCAAGATAACACAGCCCTAGGGAGCTGCCACCCCCTGCCTCATTCCCACACACTAGCAAACGCACCACAGATTTGCCTACGGGCAATCCAATGGAGGTGTTTTCTGAATTAATGTTCCTCTTCCTACATAATTATAGCTTGTATCAAGCTGACAAAAACCAACCAACCAACCAACCAAAACCCCACACGAACCCAGAACCACCAGCACAGCACTAAAAATATATTCTTCCCTGTGCTCTTTGCTATTCCTCAAAGTTGTTCACACTGTCCCAAAGACTTCTAGAAAGTCTTGTGTTCTTGCTGGGCTGGGGAGATGATTAAGTTGGTGCTTGTCAGCAGGAGGATGCAAGTTCAGTCCCCAGCACCCAGCATGCTTGTATGCAACTGTCATCTCAGAACTGAGGAGGCAGAGACAGGAGGCTCCCTGAGGGCTCTATGGCCAGGCAACCTAACCAAATCAATGAGTTCTGGATCCTAGCAATAGTTCCTATCTCCAAAATGGTGCCTGAGGAGGAATGATACCTGAAGTTGTCCTGTGACTTCCACATGCAACCCCCTACACATGCGTAGAAAATGTTTACGCTGACTCTATCTTCATGCATAGGGATGCTATGAACTCTGTCTTCATTGTAAGTGAGAAGCATCAAGCCGGGCAGTGGTGGTGCATGCCTTTAATCCCAGCACTCGGGAGGCAGAGGCAGGCGGATTTCTGAGTTCAAGGCCAGCCTGGTCTACAGAGTGAGTTCCAGGACAGCCAAGGCTATACAGAGAAACCCTGTCTCAAAAACACAAGTAAGTGAGAAACATCATGCATAAACAGGCTAGCAAATCCATGTGATATATAGCTTGTGAGTCGATAGTTCTAATCCTGGCTCTGAAGTTTATTAGTTATGTAATGTTCGGCAAGCTACAGAAAATCTTGGGACTTCAAATACCAAGTGAGAAAAATCTACTTTGTAGAGTGTATGCAGCATGTTGCTTTCTGAAACACTTCTTGAGACACCAAAGGTGCTCAGTAAATGGAAAAAAGTATTGTTAACAATATTTTGCCAACCACAAAAACATACCAGGGAATGCAGTCATGAGACCACTAGAAAAGAAAAGGAGCAAAGGCTACAGCCAGGATTGCCAGGCCGGTAACAGTCACGAGAGTGTGAAAGTATATGTCTACAGTGGTGTGGGCAGCACCTCAGGACAAAGGATGAATGTCTGGTGAGAATGAGAATTTCAGGTTTACTCTTAGGAATACCAGGACCATTGAATCTATTTTGAGAAAAACTAAGAAAATAATCATGGAAATACAGAGGATGAGTTTGGAACAAAGCCAGGGACAGAATGATCAATGGTAAGGAGGCCTGAGCTAGAGCCACGTGGATGAAGCAGAGTCTGCAGAAGGGACCTGGGAGGGTTGGGTGTGCCCAGTGAGATGGGGGCAGCGTGGTGTGTGAAGGAGTGTAAAGGACACTTAGGAATAGAGTGGGGTCCAGAGCATTTAAGGAGATGTCTGAGCAGAGTTCTTCCTCTGAGGATCTGAAATCTCCATGGAGATGAGAACTAAAGTCAAAGGGATAGAGTGAAAAGCTGGAAGGTGTAAGGGCCTCTTAAAAGAACCAATCAGAGGAAAGAGCTTTAAGGCATATAAGTCACTTACACAGACAGTGCTAAGAAAGGACAACTTCGTTAAAAAAGCCTTTGTCAATGATGGACTTGAAAAGCACTTAGAAGTTATGAAAATAATAGCTATTGGTAAAAATTCTATTGTTAAATTCCTGATTATACATTTAACCAATTAGACACAAAAGTAAATGAAATCATTAGCTAAACAATGCCTTTAGATTCAAATATGAAATTAAGTGAAACCTTTTCTTTCTTTTATTAATAAATATATAAAAGAGAAGTTCAAAGTGTTAGTATTTATTTACAAGTTTATTTAAAAAGTTTTAACAGTGATGTCTGACAGGAAGTCATCAGGTGGTCATCCAGTTGCTTCTCAAGAGCACTAAAGGGAAAGGAGCCCCAGGAGTCCTCAGACGTTGAAGTCTCGGTGCAGAAACCCTATGTCCCCATCAGTTGTGGAGGAAGTGCCACACTTCTTCTGTTTAAAGTATGGGGAGGTTGGGTAGAAGGAACACCGAGGAGGGGAGGGAGGAAGAATAAGTCATGTTTAGTTTAGATCTGCAGGAAGTATCCAGAAAGGTTTCTGTAAAGTCTCTATAACCCTTGCTTGTCATCTGTCTACTTAAGATTGGATACTGCCTCCAGTTAGGCTATATTTTCAGTTGACTCAGCATCATATAAAACTATTACAATTCTAGAACCTTCTCACAGGATTTTCTAGCCCCTTTTGAGGGCATTTTAGTCTCTGGTGAAGAGTACAGAATTAGCCATCTAACAACAATAGGAAAGGGTCAGAGAAGACTTTTGGCTGTAAAATTCGATTGTTCATTAATTACCCAAAAGGAGATGCCCTGTAAGGGAAGCCTGACTGTCAGCAGATGAGGCCCACACCTGCTCTCCCATGGAACCGTGTGTAGGGACACCTCCCCCTAAGTATCTTAAGACAGACACAGTCAATTGTTCTCATTTTTAACTCCAAATTCACTAAGTTGAATAGCCTAATATTTTATATTAAAAGGCCAAAAGCATTGTCATATTTTGAAAGACTGAGGTATGTGTATATGATTACATTCTGAAATGTTACTAAAGAATACTTTTACTTGCTTCTCAAAACAGCTTCAAATAAAGATAATCAAAGTCACAGAACTTAGTTTTAACCCTATATTTGGTTTTAAGACTTTCAGTTAAAATAAGTGACTTATTAAAATTCCTAGAGATAATAAAATAAATCTTTTAGATTCAAGTTTATGGAGTCACCCTAAATTTACCAGAACTGGCTGGGATCTCTCATTACTTCACACAGAGCCATCAGTCGTGTGAACAAGCCACAGTGCAGCCACTATAGCAGCCGCCAGGAGGCCTGAGCAAGACAGAGGGCAGGTGCTTAGTCACCAAGCCATCACGCCATCCAGCCTCAAACAATGACTGTGCTCCTCATCTGTTGATGTCAGAACAAATGATACTTCATCTGAGCAATTTAAAGACCATCTGAAATCTACTCTACTTAATTTACATAACTTTTAAATTGGTTTTATTTATTTATTGGTTTCTACTACTATAAACAAATTTATACATTTTGCTCTCAAGAATTGTAACGACAACAACAACAACAAAGAATTGTAATGAGGCTGCGGAGATGATTCAGGGTTGAGGGTACCTGCTGCCAAGCCTGAAGGCCTGGATTCTACCTCCAGAGTCTATTGCAGAAGAACAAAACTGACTCCCAAAAGTGCATGCTAACTCTCAATCTCTCTCTTGAACTGACAAAGCATGTTTAAAAGAGACACACCATACCTTCCATATTGCTTTCTTTAGTCATCGAAGGTGTTGGAACCTAAAGGTAAGAATAGGAGAGAATTCATATATTTAATGTTTATATATGGGAAATGAACACAAAATATTTTTAATGAGATTATAGAATAAAATTGACTCTCACTTCAAAAAAGTAAAGATTCCTTCTAAGAAATGAGTCCCCAGAAGTAGAGTCAAATTTGAGAATGCATGCTCAGAAATACTATCTATCAGTAACCACTGTGTCCTCTACCCTGTAGCTGAGTGTGTGAAGACATTTTCTTTCAAGCCACACTCAAGACAACAGCACCCAGGAGCCACCTGTAAGCAGCCTGTCCTGTCATGCTCACCCATGGTGTCATTACTGTCCTGTCATGCTCACCCATAGTGGCTTTACTGTCCTGTCATGCTCACCCATGGTGGCTTTACCAAAGCAAGGTTCTTGATCAGTTATAGGTAGATTCCTAATACATGTCCTAGATCATCAATGGTTTGGTTAATTTCCCTTGAAATATATGGAGGAGGAGAAGGACAGGGGATTATCATTATTATTCAGTATATCTTCCTCTCTCACACACACAAAAACATGCTTAACTAGGCTGGTTTTGGGGGCAGCAGGTTAAAACTAGTTTAAGAATGCACATACTGTAAACTCCTCATCTTTGACACTGTTGTATCTTTCTAAGCTGTATATTACATGTCACAAAATTCTTTGGAAAATTCACTGGATAAGTTTCCTGTCTAAAATTAACATCTATTTCTAATTGGCACTGCCAACTATCTCAGAGACAGAAATGGATGGTGCAAAAATATAAAACAATCAAGTAATTTCTTGTTAGTCTAAAAAGAATTGCAAGAAAGGAGCAATCATGTTATCTCTTAAAATATGTATCACGGCATTACTTGAAAAATAATCCCAGCACTTGGAAGGCAGAGGCAGGCAGATCTCTGGAGTTTGAAGCCAGCCTGCTCTACAGAGTGAGTTCCAGGACAGACAGGCTACACAGAAAAACCCGTATTAAAACAAACAAAACAAAACACAAAAGATAAATAAATCTCAAGAATGTTATTTCTCCATTGATAGGACAGATTTCCTTGTAGGACTGTGAAAGGCAGCCTGGTTCCTGGTTGAGCTAAGGCTAGAAACTTTGCAGCCTTCCATAGATTTGTGGCCATCAGTCACATAAGGTCAATTCCCTAAGCCCCTCCACATGTAGTGGACGTGACCACAGGTCATGTAGGCTCAATACAGATCTCCATTTTAATGAGGTACCTAAAGGCCTGGAGGCTTAGCCAATAAACTCTTTCCCAGACATTCCTCCCTGCAAGAGGTATTTAACCGCAGGCCTGCCCTGAGAAGTGGGGTATGGTTTTACTCATCCACTTTCTGCCATGACAATAAATGCCTTAAAACCATGGACTGCCTCGTCTCATTCGCTGTGGGGAGGTATGGAGAAGGCTTTTGCTTAAAGAGTCACCGTCTAATCTCCCATGGAAGGCCTCTCTGTGCTCCCAGACACTGCAGACATCAAGTCAGGCCACCTGACAGGCCAAGCACTCTCTCCCCTCGGGACCAGCTGGGGCGCCCCCTTTTCCCTCTGGGGCCCCGAGCTAGATCCAGCCAGCAGGCCCCGACTCTGTTGCGTTTCAGCTCTTCCATGGCTTCCAGTGGCACCTGGGTGTCCAAGAGCCTGAGAACCAGGCGCCCCAGCCTCCCTGCAGGCCAGGAGACCCTCTGAACCAGCTCATGCAGTTCGCAGGACCTCAGACTGCGCTTCCCCACCCCTGGAGCAGGGTGTCCTGTCTCCCCATGACTGAGTCCTGTGGTGGAACGGACATGGGACCACTAACCCTACATTTCCTGATTGGTTAAATATATTTAAAACACACAAACCCCTATTTAAAAGAAAACAAACGTTAGGGGAAGTCAGATAATGACAATCAGAGTTTTGTCAGTTAATAAATACCTTCTTCACATTTAGAGAAGAGGATGATATTTAAATTTGAAAGTAACAACCATGGTTTAATAAAAAGCATCAGATCTTTAACTCTTCAGTATCGGCAATTATTTCCTGATTTCTTTTAATTGAAAATTTTATTTTTCATACCATACATTCTGATAATGTTCTCCCTGAACTACTCCTTACCCACCCGAATCCCTATCTTCTTTCTGCTCTGATTCTGAATCATGACAAGAATAACAGGGTAAAGTTTATTTCCCTAATCTTATCAACAACACCTAGTTTCAAACTTTTTGTGTCTGGTCTTATAAGCGTGTACTATTTCTAGAAGGCCAGTTTCTGAATAGGGAGTTAGAAGCATCTTCAGTCCCAGTAAGAACTACCTAGCATTCTTTGAAGTAATTATAACCATCTATATTGCCACGCTAATCACTGAGTATGGGGCCTTCCTTTTCCCATGGACTTGAAAACATCCAGCATCATCAGACTTTTAAACTCTTGGCAACCTGATAACTATGAAACTGCACAGCATCTTGTTGTCAGCTTTGTGGGACTCCATCTCACTCCCTCACGCAGGCTGCCTTGGAACTCAGTCTGTTGCTTGAGTCAGTCATAAACTCACCAGAATCCTCAGGGTCCCACAGGCTAAGACACAGGCATCCTTCTGGCTGTGGCCTTGGACTGAGATGGCTCTCCTGTTGCACTCAGTTGCTTACTCTGTCACCATCCACAACACCAGACTCATGACTGATGTGCCTGCCCCTTTCCTCTGGAGCTACCCTAGACCGCTGCTCAATGACTACAGTTCCCATCCTCTTCTTGCCACTGTATCCCCTCTTCCTGCCTATTTTTCACTATGGTATTTATTGTCCATGGAAAGTCTATCTATTTCACATCTACATTTATTATTTATCTTCTCAACTAAAATGTAACTTTCAAAAGGATACAAATTTTTATATTTTTTTTAGTGTGTAATCTAGCACTGATTAATTATCATAGAGCAGGCTATAATTGAATAGCTGATGAATTAGTGGTGGGAAAATCCAAATTAGAAGCAGCAATAATTAACAAATAACATTTAGGAACATTTCAAGTTGTTCATAAAGACCTAAATTTACTAGTTTCTACCTCCTAATTAGTTAAAAGCCCTGAATTTATAAGGGGGATTTTTAATCCTACTAAATCTCTGTTAAATACACTTTATATCTAATTATCTAAATATTAATGTTCTTATCTAGTGTTCTCTAAGAATTAATATGCCAGTAAGACCAGTTGCTGTCACACAGCATTATCACTAAAGCAACGCGCCCAAAGCCTCCAATGAAGCAAAGCTTATGAATTAGGTGATCTGCGTGCCAATGACAAGGAGGGCTCTTGGTACTTCAGTCTCTTGAACCAAAATGCACCTGCTCTATGAAGATACCTTGAGGACAACTGACTGGGACCTCAGAGCACAGAGAGGAAATGCACGCAGATGGCCATGGACTGTGAACATGAAGACAATTTGAACCCAGAATTTAACAAATAAACTAGAAGGTTTTAATAGCCTCAGACTTAAATTACCCAGTCCCCTCCCAAAAAGCTAACTTCAATAGCATTATTTCATTTTATGCTTCCCAAAGGTCTTACATGTTTTGTCGCTATGTATTTCAGAACCTCGGTAAGCGATCTTATGATATGCTATCATTAAAAGACACCTTGGGTGCTGACTCCTTACCGATTCAACTAATGATCTTGCTTCCTCTGTAGTGCAGTGGAAAGGGCTGTCACAGATCTGCACATTCACACTGCAGAAGGGAGAAGATGTCAGTTACACAGCTGAAAATGACCAGCCCTGGACATTGCTGGGGTGATGATGTCAGCCAACCAAGAGGGGGTGGAGCAAATGGAGATCAGGACCAGGAAAGCTACTGTGCATGCAAATAGGGAATAATGCACTACCCTGCACTCTCCGCAATCACAACAGGTTTACAATGATGTAATATCAAAACAATTCCCTGGTGTATACATAAACACCCCAACTACATTTAACCTTGATTAAGAACCGAATCCGCCATACAGAGTGGGACAGTGTGGGGACATTCTCCCATACGGAATCCACCATACAGAGTGGGACAGTGAGGGGACATTCTCCCATACGGAATCCGCCATACAGAGTGGGACAGTGTGGGGACATTCTCCCATACGGAATCCGCCATACAGAGTGGGACAGTGAGGGGACATTCTCCCATACGGAATCCGCCATACAGAGTGGGACAGTGTGGGGACATTCTCCCATACGGAATCCGCCATACAGAGTGGGACAGTGAGGGGACATTCTCCCATACGGAATCCGCCATACAGAATGGGACAGTGTGGGGACATTCTCCCATACGGAATCCGCCATACAGAGTGGGACAGTGAGGGGACATTCTCCCATACGGAATCCACCATACAGAGTGGGACAGTGAGGGGACATTCTCCCATACGGAATCCGCCATACAGAGTGGGACAGTGTGGGGACATTCTCCCATACGGAATCCGCCATACAGAGTGGGACAGTGTGGGGACATTCTCCCATACGGAATCCGCCATACAGAGTGGGACAGTGTGGGGACATTCTCCCATATGGAATCCACCATACAGAGTGGGACAGTGTGGGGACATTCTCCCATACAGAGTGGGACAGTGTGGGGACATTCTCCCATATGGAATCCGCCATACAGAGTGGGACAGTGTGGGGACATTCTCCCATATGGAATCCGCCATACAGAGTGGGACAGTGTGGGGACATTCTCCCATACAGAATCCGCCATACAGAGTGGGACAGTGTGGGGACATTCTCCCATACGGAATAAAAAGATACTGAATTTCTGTCTCAGAGAGATTCAGAAGAATAAGGAGAAGCAGGAAGTAGGGCATGAAAACTTCCCTAACTTGGGCAGCCTGGGAAGGCAGAAGACCAGCCTTGGCTTATTCTCCCATCAGAAAGGGTGTGGAAACTCGTGTCCTTCCTAGTTTGGGAAACTTGGAAGCACGCTATCACTGCCGAGGTCTCGCTCCCCAGGTAACAGCAGAGCCCACTATCACTCTTACATATAGTAAGGCCAATTTCTAAAACTTTTGAAGAAAAGCTGGTGGGTTGAAATGGATGTAGATAACGCTATCAGAGAAGGGAGCTATGACCGAGTTACTTTTTTTAATCACAGGAAAAAGTGACTAGCAATGATTGTCTCCTAAGAGATGAATGGCGGAGACACGCACACTCATGATCTCTCAAAAGGACCTAATAGCTACATGTGACTAAACTTATCTTCACGATTGCTTTGTGAAACGTGTTCGGAATCTGTGGGGAGAAGCCTGTCCATTGTGTGCGTTGTTCAGACTCCATGCATCTGTAACTAGTGACAGGAGGTTCATCCTATTTAGCATCATAATGCACTGTAGAACTCAGCTTCATTTTTGCCACAAACAATACTTAACTTATAAACCATCTGTATATTTTTAAATAACATTATTTACTTAGGTATTTATTGATGTGTGTGTATACTTTGCCCCGGCATGAATATGAAAATCAGAGACCAGCCTCTAGAAGCTGTCTCTCCTTCATCCAGACGAGGAATTGAACTCAGGTCGTCAGGCTTGTTGGCAAGTGCCTTTACCTGCTGAGCCATCTCACTGGTCCAGATCTTTTTTTATTTGTTTCTTTTAGTTTTCTGAGGTAGTCCTTGCTATGTGCCCCATGGTGGACCAGAACTTACAATCCCAATCCCCCTTCCTCATCCTCTCCTGCTCCAGGACTCCAGGTGAACACATACATGGCACCTAGCTCTCTGGGGAAAGGCTTGAGGAGAAGTGCCAGCCAATTTTAAGTTATAACTTCTTTACATTTTCTTGTGTCCATGGCTCACATCTGAATAGCTTGAAAACTGAGACAGACAGAGTCTGAAGCCAGCTGTGTCTCTGATGAGAGTAAAAATAATGAGAGGGCTGGAGAGATGGCTCAGCAGCTAAGAGCACTGGCTGCTCTTCCAGAGGACCAGGATTTCATTCACAGCACCTCTAATGAGGCTCACAACTATCTATAACTCCAGTTCTAGGGGATCCACACCCTCTTCTGGACTCGGTGGGCAATGCATGCGTATATGGTGTGCAGACATGCAGTCCAAACACCCATACACATACAAAATAATAAAAAATTAAAATAAAGGCAGCAGACGAAACAACTGAATTCTGCAAGGTCTTAAGTGCTCGCCCTCCAGGGAAGCTCGGTGTGGGATGAGTCCCTTCTACCTCGTGGCTAACTGCTGGGCAAAGGTGGGCAGGAGCAGGGGCAGCTTCCACAGTTAGGACAGCCAAACAAAATGCACAATATCTGGCTATATCTAAACTTCGCATGAGCCTTTTTGTTTTCCAAAAATCAAAATGAACACACATGATTTTAAAAACCAATTGTTCCAAAATTCAAAATGAACTGTACACGGTTTTAATCTGTTGAATCTGATAATCCTATCATCTAGACCAGTGGTTCTCAATCTTCCTAATGCTGTGACTTTAATTCAGTTTCTCATGTTGTGCTGATCCCCAACCATAAAATTGCTTTGTTACTACTTTCTAACTGTAATTTTCCCACTGTCATGAGTCATAATGCAAACATCTGTGTTTTTGTATGGTCTCAGGTGAGCCTGTGAAGGGGTTGGTTCGTCCCCAGGCTGATCTAGAGTACAAGAACATGTATTCGCATGCTCATGTCTATGTGCATTGGTTCCTCCACCAGGGTTTTCTGAAGCACTTTGTACTTGGAATGCTCGAAGGTCTAATGTGTATTACTGAACTGCTCCGCGCTTGTTTAGCTGAGTTGGTGGTGTGGGCCTGTGATCCCATCTCCTGGGGAAGCTGAGGGAGGAGGGCAAGCCCAACTCCTGTACAGCACCGAGAAGCTCAAGGCCAATATGGACGATGTATTGAGACTCTCTCTCAAAACAAAAAAGAAAAGTGCATTTATTCCTGTGCGTGGATGTCAGGTGCAGAGGTGCATGCATGTCAAGTACATGTGCCCAATGCACAACTCTGCACAGCTGGTTCTCCCCCTCTACTCCTACAGGGGTCCAGGGGATTCAAATCTGGTAGCCAGGCTTACAAAGCAGCACTCTTGCCTGCCACCCACTGCACTGGTGCTACAGGAAGATGCTCTATGAATCAAATGCACCTTCCTTCTGGAAGTGAAAAACAACACAAAACAAAATAACTTCAAGACACAAATAATTTGGGATAATTGAAAATATGTTTCTTTGATCAAAACTTCCTTCTTATCCCATCTTTGCATCTATCACAAGACATTGCATTAAACATTTGTTTACTTATAAACTAATGTCAGTATATCTTATTGAGACAGAAATCATTTGATAGAATTGAAGGCTGTTGGATTCCTAGCTGTCAGTGACCGCTAACACTCAGCAATACCACTAAAGAGATATTCTAGTATTTTTTAAGTGAAAAAGAATTAACTTCCCTTCTTTGAAACTCTTGGACTTGAATACTTAAATGAAACTTGAGCTTAGCAGAAACTAACAATAAATTAACATTTTATCTGCAAAAGAGACACGTTCTTACCAACTGATAGCTCCCTTGTCACATTTCTTCATAACCATCTCTTTCCAACGTTCATGCGCAGAGTTGATAACTTCATGGGCGAAAGCCTAGTTTTAACCCAAAACAGACAGAGGCTAGTTGTGGCCTAGTTCCAACCAAAGCAGTGTTCTACCCACACAGAACCATGCAGCACATGAACTCTGGAATTGGGCAATGAGTAGAAACGCTTCCTTAGTCACCAGCTGAGATACAGGTGTTTACTTACCTTCACTAAACCTCAATTTCCTATTCAGAGGAATAACATAGAATGAGGGTAGAGTGGAGTGCAATCTATATAAGGGGCAGACAAATGAAAGCCTGTGGGTCAAATATGGGCACCACCTGTCTTTGACCCATGGATGCTTTAGTGGAACAATGGCAGTGTTGAGATGTTAAGAAGCCATATCATGTGTGTAAAGCCTAAAACATTTACAATCTGACCCGCACAGACATAGTTTGTTCATCTTGGATCTAAACCACAGAGTTAACAAAGAATGATGCAGTGCCATGCTTAGCCTAGTCCACAACCTGGGAGGGAGAACACACACACATTTATCGCAGCACTGCAAGACTGCACACAGTCTAACTGTGATTCTGGACAAACCACTGTCAAAAAACACTGCTCCAGGCAAACGTAGGAATGTTACTAACAGTAATCAAAGTAATGTAGGACCATCCGAACCCAACTCTCCAACAGCAGCAAGTCCTGGATACCCCACCACACCCGAAAGACAAGATCTGGATTTAAAATCACTTCTCATGATGCTATTAGAGGATCACAAGAAGGACACAAATAAATCTCATAAAGAGTTACAGGAGACCATGAATCAACGGTTAGAAGCCCTTACAAAGGAAACACAAAAATCGCTTAGAGAAATGCGGGAGAACATGGATCAAAAGATGGAGGCGCACAAGGAGACAACACAAAAATCGCTTAACGAGATGAATCAACGGGTAGATGCACTCACAAAGGAATCACAAAATTTGCATAAAGAAATGCAGAAGAATATGGGTCAACAGACGGATGCCCATAAGGAGGCAACACAAAAATTGCTTAAAGAAATGAATCAACGGTTAGATGCCCTTACAAAGGAAACACGAGAACTGCTTAAAGAAATGCAGGAGACGATGGATCAACAGATGGAATCCCATGAGGAGGAAACACAAAAATCGCTCAGAGAAATGCAGGAGAACGTGGGTCATCAGGAAGAAATCCTGAAAGAGGTAATGCAAAATTACCTTAAAGAAATACAGGAAAATACAAACAAACAAGTGAAGGATCTCAGCAAATCCATCCAGGAACTAAAAAAGGAAGTAGAAACAACTAAGAAATCACAAAGGGAGACAACTTTGGAGATAGAAAACCTTGGGAAGAAATCAGGAGTCATAGATGCAAACATCAACAATAGAATACAAGAGATGGAAGAAAGAATCTCAGGTGCTGAAGATTCCATAGAAAGCATCGACTCAACAGTCAAAGAAAATGCAAAATGCAAAAAACGCGTAACCCAAAACATCCAGGAAATCCAGGACACAATGAGAAGACCAAACCTAAGGATTATAGGTATAGATGAGAGTGAAGATTTGCAACTTAAAGGGCCAGTAAACATCTTCAACAAAATTATGGAGGAAAACTTCCCTAACTTAAAGAGAGAGATGCCGATGAACATACAAGAAGCCTACAGAACTCCAAACAGACTGGACCAGAACAGAAATACCTCCCGTCACATAATAATCAAAACACCGAATGTTCTAAACAAAGAAAGAATACTAAATGCAGTAAGAGAAAAGGGCCAAGTAACATACAAAGGAAGACCTATCCGAATCACATCAGACTTCTCACCAGAGACTATGAAAGCCAGAAGATCCTGGGCAGATCTCATGCAGACACTAAGACAGCACAAATGCCAGCCTAGACTACTATACCCAGCAAAACTCTCAATCACCATAGATGGAGAGACCAAGATATTCCATGATAAAACCAAATTTTCACAATATCTTTCCACAAATCCAGCCCTGCAACGGATAATAGGTGGAAACCTCCAATACAGGGAGAGAAACAACACCCTGGAAAAAATGAGATAATAACCTTCTTGAATCAAACCCAAAAGTAGATAACCACTCAAACATAAAGATAGCGTCAAGAATGGCAGATGGCAATAATCACTATGCCTTAATCTCTCTTAATATCAATGGTCTCAATTCCCCAATTAAAAGACATAGACTAGCAGACTGGATACGTAAACAGGACCCAGCTTTTTGCTGCATGCAGGAAACGCACCTCAGTGTCAAAGACAAACACTACCTCAGAGTAAAAGGCTGGAAAACAATTTTACAAGCAAATGGCCCCAAGAAACGAGGTGGAGTAGCCATCCTAATATCGGATAAAATTGATTTTCAACCCAAAGTCATCAAAAAAGACACAGAAGGACACTACATACTGATCAAGGGAAAAATCCACCATCAAGAACTCTCAATCCTGAATATCTATGCTCCAAATGCAAGGGCACCCTCATTCGTAAAAGAAACTTTACTAAAACTCAAAGCACACATCGCACCGCACACAATAATAGTGGGTGACTTCAACACCCCGCTCTCTGAAATGGATCGTTCAGGAAAGCAGAAACTAAACAGGGACACAGTGAATCTAATTGAAGCCTTGGACCAAATGGAACTAACTGATATATATAGAACATTTCATCCTAGAGCTAAAGAATACACCTTCTTCTCAGCTCCTCATGGTACCTTCTCCAAAATTGACCATATAATTGGTCACAAATCAGACCTCAACAGATACAAGAAGATAGAAATAATCCCATGCCTCCTATCAGATCACTATGGAATAAGGGTGGTCTTCAATGGCAACAAAAACAAAAGAAAACCCACGTACACATGGAGGCTGAACAATGCTCTACTCAATGATAACTTGGTCAAGGTGGAAATAAAGAAAGAAATCAAAGACTTTTTGAAAGTTAATGAAAATGAAGGCACAACATACCCTAACTTATGGGACACAATGAAAGCAGTGCTAAGAGGAAAATTCATAGCCCTGAGTGCCGCCAAAAAGAAACGGGAGACAGCATACACTAACAGCTTAATGGCACACCTGAAAGCCCTGGAACAAAAAGAAGCAAATACACCAAAGAGGAGTAGAAGGCAGGAAATCATCAAACTCAGGGCTGAAATCAATCAAGTAGAAACAAATAAAACCATACAAAGAATCAACAAAACGAGGAGTTGGTTCTTTGAGAAAATCAACAAGATAGATAAGCCCTTAGCCAGACTAACCAGAGGGCACAGAGATAGTATCCAAATTAATAAAATCAGAAACGAAAAGGGAGAGATAACAACAGAAACTGAGGAAATTCAAAAAATCATCAGATCCTACTACAAAAACCTGTATTCAACACAACTAGAAAATCTTGAGGAAATGGACAATTTCCTTGACAGATACCAAGTACCAAAATTAAATCAGGATCAAATAGACCATCTAAACCGTCCTATAACCCCTGAAGAAATAGAAGTTGTCATTGGAAGTCTTCCAACCAAAAAAAGCACAGGTCCAGATGGTTTTAGTGCAGAATTCTATCAGACCTTCAAAGAAGACCTAACACCAATACTCTTCAAACTGTTCCACAAAATAGAAACAGAAGGAACACTACCCAACTCGTTCTATGAAGCCACAATTACACTAATACCAAAAGCACACAAAGATCCGACAAAGAAAGAGAATCTCAGGCCAATCTCTCTTATGAATATCGATGCAAAAATACTCAATAAAATTCTTGCCAACCGAATCCAAGAACACATCAAAACGATCATTCACCACGATCAAGTAGGCTTCATCCCAGGGATGCAGGGATGGTTCAATATAAGGAAATCCATCAATGTAATCCACTACATAAACAATCTCAAAGAAAAAAACCACATGGTCATCTCATTAGATGCTGAGAAAGCATTTGACAAAATTCAGCATCCTTTCATGCTAAAGGTCTTGGAAAGATCAGGAATTCAAGGCCCATATCTAAACATAGTAAAAGCAATTTACAGCAAACCAGTAGCCAGCATCAATCTAAACGGAGAGAAACTTGAAGCAATCCCACTAAAATCAGGGACTAGACAAGGCTGCCCTCTCTCTCCATATCTTTTCAATATAGTACTTGAAGTTCTAGCTAGAGCAATTAGACAAGAAAAAGAGGTCAAAGGGATACAAATTGGAAAGGAAGAAGTCAAACTATCACTATTTGCAGACGATATGATAGTATACATAAGCGACCCAAAGAACTCCACCAGAGAACTCCTACAGCTGATAAACGACTTCAGCAAAGTGGCCGGATATAAAATCAACTCAAGCAAGTCAGAAGCCTTCCTATACTCAAAGGATAAGCAGGCTGAGAAAGAAGTAAGAGAAATAATACCCTTTACGATAGCCACAAACCATATTAAGTATCTTGGCGTGACGCTAACCAAACAAGTGAAAGATCTGTATGACAAGAACTTCAAGTCTCTGAAGAAAGAAATTGAAGAAGACCTCGGAAGATGGAAAAATCTGCCATGCTCATGGATTGGCAGGATTAATATAGTAAAAATGAGCATCTTACCAAAAGTAATACACAGATTCAATGCAATCCCCATCAAAATCCCAACTCAATTCTTCATAGAGTTAGAAAGAGCAATTCAAAAATTCATCTGGAATAACAGAAAACCCAGAATAGCTAAAACTATTCTCAAGAGTAAAAGAACCTCTGGGGGAATCAGTATCCCGGACCTCAAGCTGTACTACAGAGCAATAGTGTTAAAAACTGCATGGTATTGGTACAGTAACAGACATGTAGATCAATGGAACAGAATTGAAGACCCAGAAATGAATCCACACTCCTATGGTCACTTGATCTTTGACAAAGGAGCTAAAACCATCCAGTGGAAAAAAGATAGCCTTTTCAACAAATGGTGCTGGCTCAGCTGGAGGTCAACATGCAGAAGAATGCAAATTGACCCATCCTTATCTCCTTGCACTAAGCTCAATTCTAAGTGGATCAAAGATCTCCACATAAAACCAGACACACTGAAACTAATAGAAGGGAAACTAGGGAAGAACCTTGAACATATGGGCACAGGGGAGAATTTCCTGAACAGAACTCCAATAGCTTATACTCTAAGATCAAGAATAGACAAATGGGACCTCATTAAATTACAAAGTTTTTGCAAGGCAAAAGACACCGTCAAAAAGACAAAGCGGCAACCAACTAACTGGGAAATGATCTTTACCAACCTTACATCCGACAGAGGGCTAATATCCAAGATATACAAAGAACTCAAGAAGTTAAACTCCAGAGAGGCAAGTAACCCTATTAAAAAATGGGGTACAGAGCTCCACAAAGAGTTCTCACCTGAAGAATATCTAATGGCTGAGAAGCACCTAAAGAGATGTTCATCATCCTTAGTCATTAGGGAAATGCAAATCAAAACAACCCTGAGATTCCATCTCACACCAGTCAGGATGGCTAAGATCAAAAACACAGGAGACAGCAGTTGTTGGCGAGGATGTGGAGAAAGAGGAACACTCCTCCACTGCTGGTGGAATTGCAGGCTGGTACAACCACTCTGGAAAGCAGTCTGGCGGCTCCTCAGAAAACTGGGCATGACACTTCCGGAGGATCCGGCTATACCACTCCTGGGCATATACCCAGAGACTTTACCTGCATGCAATAAGGACACATGCTCCACTATATTCATAGCAGCCTTATTTATAATAGCCAGAAGCTGGAAAGAACCCAGATGTCCCTCAACGGAGGAATGGATTCAGAAGATGTGGTATATTTACACAATGGAATACTACTCTGCAATTAAAAACAATGAATTCACGAAATTCCTAGGCAAATGGTCAGAACTTGAAAATATCATCCTTAGTGAGGTAACCCAATCACAAAAGATCACACATGGTATGAAGTCACTGATAAGGGGATATTGACCCAGAATCTCAGAATACCCTAGACACAATCAGCATATCAATAGATTTCTAAAAAGATGGAAGGAGAGACCCCTGGTCCTGGAAAGACTGGATGTAGGGGAACGCCAGGACAGAGTAATGAGAGGGGGTTGAACGGAGAAAAGAGGGAGGGAAGGGGGCTTATGGGACTTTCGGGGAGGGAGGAAACGGGAAAGGGGAAGTGATTTGGAATGTAAATTAAAAAAATAAAATAAAATTAAATTAAAAAAAAAAAAAAAAAAAAAAAAAAAAAACACTGCTCCAGCTTTTTCATGGAACTAATTCTAAAATATCTAAAATTGTATAATCAGTAATGAACAAACATTTGGCAAGGTGTATATGTAGTAACATTACATATTAAAAATCTTTACTCAAAGGAGAAAATTATTTTTACTTATTTTTTCAAAATTTGTTTGTGTGTGTGTGTGTGCTCGTGTGCGCCTGAGACTGTTTATGGGCATCACCTGTGTGCAGGAGCCTTGGAGGTCAGAAGAGGGCATCAGTTACAGGGAGATGTGACCCAATATGTGGGTCCTGAGCCCTCTGCCAAAGCAGTGAGACCTCGGAACTAGTGAGTCATCTCTCCGGCACAAGAAAATTATTTTGCTTAATCTTTCCCCACTAAATGTTATTTCTTTTCTTTAAGGAGAAGCCTTATTTATTAACTAATTCAAACTAGCTTTATGCTTCTCAATTACAACTAATAATTATCATACTGAAGAAATAATCTTGGGCTCTGACATTGAATCATAATGAGAAATTTAACATTAAATTTAATGTGAAATAAAATTCTCTCAAGTCTACAGCTGAAAAAGAGAGAATGGTGTTATTCTCAATGAGGTAGCATTGGGGTTCTGTTCTAGATAGGGTGTAAGAAACGGGAATTATTACGTGAATAATATAGGGAAGGATTCTTAGACAAAATTATTCAGGTAATTCTGTTTGTAATAAATTCTAGTACCTGCTTAATGAAATGAGCTGGCAAACATTAGAATTAAAAGATTGGTGCCATTTTTAAACCACACAAAAGAGGCATAATTAAATGTTTTTGAGTTGGGCTCTGTATTTTAATGGCAATCATATAAAGCAATACATAAAATGACTGGTGTCACAAGAATGATCTAGTCATCACACAGAAAAGAATCAATGTCTCTTAAAGCTTCCAGAACACAGAAGACACCTGACTCTCTGTAAATTCACAACTTGCCAAGCTATCTTTGAGACCATAAAGAAATGTGTGTGTGTGTGTGTGTGTGTGTGTGAGAGAGAGACTTTTGTAGTTTCAAATGAAGAAATGTAACATAGATATAGATATGTTATATAGATATATATCATATATCTACATGATATAAACAAGGCATTTTTCTTTATACACAATTTACAAAATTAAAACTAACTCCAAAATTCCTTCACTTTCTGGGACAGTTATAAGTACATTAGTCCTATTATATAGATATAGATATGATATATATCTATAGATATATATCTATGGATAGATATAGATAAAAGATAAGAAAAATTTATTTCAAAAATTTCAAACACTGCATTTTTAAGACAAGTCTAAAATACTTTTTATATTTTAAAACTCTGAATAAAACCCTTGTGACATTAAGGATCCCTTTAATGGCCCTTTTAAGAAAACTCTTGAGTCCAGCAATCAGTCTTGCAGAGAAATCCTTGCTGTCGGTTTTAAGTTTTCATTAAATGCATGGTTTCACTTGTAGAACACACTTTCTGTGCCCACTTAGAAGCTGGTTAAGAGTGTGCAATCTATTTGGTGGTTAGTCACAGCTTTAAGATAATATTCCGTGTTTCAGACTTCTGCTTAGAAGCTGGTTAAGAGTGTGCAATCTATTTGGTGGTTAGTCACAGCTTTAAGATAATATTCCATGTTTCAGACTTCTGCTTAGAAGCTGGTTAAGAGTGTGCAATCTATTTGGTGGTTAGTCACAGCTTTAAGATAATATTCCGTGGTTCAGACTTCTGCTCGTTGGCTGATTTCTCCATGTGTGTCTTCTTAGACTAGAAAGATTCTCATGGAAGCTCTGTGGCATTTTATGGAAAATCCTTCACCAGTAAGACAATTCAAGTCTTCTCTTTAATTGTTAGGCAATTTCATTCAGTCACGGTAAGATTTAGACAGGAGGGAACACTGTAGGGATTGACATTAAGGGAGAACAGCCTCCTCAAACCAGGAAACAAGGCATTTTTCTTCATACACAATTTACAAAGTTAAAACTAACTCCAAGGTTCTTCCCTAGTTTCCCTTCTATTAGTTTCAGTGTGTCTGGTTTTATGTGGAGATCTTTGATCCACTTAGAATTGAGCTTAGTGCAAGGAGATAAGAATGGGTTAATTTGCATTCTTCTGCATGTTGACCTCCAGCTGAGCCAGCACCATTTGTTGAAAAGGCTATCTTTTTTCCACTGGATGGTTTTAGCTCCTTTGTCAAAGATCAAGTGACCATAGGAGTGTGGATTCATTTCTGGGTCTTCAATTCTGTTCCATTGATCTACATGTCTGTTACTGTACCAATACCATGCGGTTTTTAACACTATTGCTCTGTAGTACAGCTTGAGGTCCGGGATACTGATTCCCCCAGAAGTTCTTTTACTCTTGAGAATAGTTTTAGCTATTCTGGGTTTTCTGTTATTCCAGATGAATTTTTGAATTGCTCTTTCTAACTCTATGAAGAATTGAGTTGGGATTTTGATGGGGATTGCATTGAATCTGTGTATTACTTTTGGTAAGATGCTCATTTTTACTATATTAATCCTGCCAATCCATGAGCATGGCAGATCTTGAACATATGGGCACAGGGGAGAATTTCCTGAACAGAACTCCAATAGCTTATGCTCTAAGATCAAGAATAGACAAATGGGACCTCATTAAATTACAAAGTTTTTGCAAGGCAAAAGACACTGTCAAAAAGACAAAGCGGCAACCAACTAACTGGGAAATCATCTTTACCAACCTTACATCCGACAGAGGGCTAATATCCAATATATACAAAGAACTCAAGAAGTTAAACTCCAGAGAGGCAAGTAACCCTATTAAAAATGGGGTACAGAGCTAAACAAAGAGTTCTCACCTGAAGAATATCTAACGGCTGAGAAGCACCTAAAGAGATGTTCATCATCCTTAGTCATTAGGGAAATGCAAATCAAAACAACCCTGAGATTCCATCTCACACCAGTCAGGATGGCTAAAATCAAAAACACAGGAGACAGCAGTTGTTGGCGAGGATGTGGAGAAAGAGGAACACTCCTCCACTGCTGGTGGAATTGCAGGCTGGTACAACCACTCTGGAAAGCAGTCTGGCGGTTCCTCAGAAAACTGGGCATGACATTCCCGGAGGATCCGGCTATATCACTCCTGGGCATATACCCAGAGGCTTTACCTGCATGCAATAAGGACACATGCTCCACTATGTTCATAGCAGCCTTATTTATAATAGCCAGAAGCTGGAAAGAACCCAGATGTCCCTCAACGGAGGAATGGATTCAGAAGATGTGGTATATCTACACAATGGAATACTACTCTGCAATTAAAAACAATGAATTTACGAAATTCCTAGGCAAATGGTCAGATCTTGAAAATATCATCCTTAGTGAGGTAACCCAATCACAAAAGAACACACATGGTATGCAGTCACTGATAAGGGGATATTGACCCAGAATCTCGGAATACCCTAGACACAATCCGCATATCAATAGATTTCTAAGAAGATGGAAGGAGAGACCCCTGGTCCTGGAAAGACTGGATGTAGGGGAACGCCAGGACAGAGAAACGAGAGGGGGTTGAATGGAGAAAAGAGGGAGGGAAGGGGGCTTATGGGACTTTTGGGGAGGGAGGAAACGGGAAAGGGGAAGTGATTTGGAATGTAAATTAAAAAAATAAAATAAAATAAATAATAAAAACAAACAAAAAAAACTAACTCCAAAATTCCTTCACTTTCTGGGACAGTTATAAGTACATTAGCCCTGTTGATTCACTTAAATATTCCTAAAAAACTTACTGCTAACGAACGCCCTTCAATACAGACATCACTAAAGTGCACTTTGCCTCCCCTCTATCATGATATGAGCATTCACATCAGATCACTAAGTGAAGCACGAACTATCAGACATCAGAAGGTGTGCACTCAATACAGATCTTCATCTTTACCTTGTTTTTGAACTCTCCATTAAAAGCAAACTTGTTTTCTGGTTTTCCATCTGGTACCTTATAGAGCCTAAACCAATTGAGAGTGGCTTCCAGGTAACCTGGTTTGAACTTCTTAACATCATCAATATCTGAGAGGGAAGAAACAAAGACATCTTGTTAAAAAATCATTGACACTCAGCACTACAGTTAGCCCTGGTCTGAGGAGGCAGGAACTGTGGGGCCTGGTCCAGTTTACACCACAACCAAGTGCGCTGGCAACGGTTGACATGTCTCGTATCACACACAGACTTCAATTTCCCTATGTAAAACACTGTTCCTTCATTCTACAGACAGCTACTGAGACCCTTCAATACTGGGTGGGGGGGGGGATTCTTTGTTTGGTTTGGTTTTGGTTTTTTTCAAGACAGGTATTCTCTGGGTAGCCCTGGCTGTCCTGGAACCTGATTTGTAGACCAGGCTAGCCTTCAACTCAGAGATTCACTTCCTTCTGCCTCCCTACTGTTAGGATGAAAGCTAAGTCCCACCACTGAGCTGGGACACAGGTTTCTTTGTCTGGAAGTTCACATGGCTACATAAGAGAGGAAGCAGACAAATTCCAAATGGTAATAAAGTACCAGGAAGTAAAGGAAGTTGTCACAGATAGACACAGGATGGGAACATCAGGGAAGGGAGGGAAAGAATGAACCAGAGGAGTCCGGGGAGTGGTCAGGCAGGAGCGGAAGAGGCAGAAGGAACAGCATATGAGAAGCAAGAGAGTAAGCCACAGGAAATAAGACACAGGCCAGGACGGTGTGTTGACAGGGTGAGAGGGAGCAGACACCCCAAAGAAGGAAGGACCAGTGAGGAGCACAGACTGTAACAAGGATTTGTCTCATTTGACAGGCAACAGGAGGGGTTACCCTAGTAAAATCACGGTTTCAAGACTTGTGTTTCTCTGAAACTTAAGTTTTAACCTAAAACTTAAGAACACAACTGAGATCAGTACCCCAAAGGCAGCGCACTGACAGTGGAAGAGAGAGGCCAAGGGAATTTTTATCTGGAGTTTAATGAACTCTTACTATGTGCCATGCTGTCAAGGCTGTGAGAGCTGACATATGTAAGGGAGGGTGCATGCCAGAAGTTGTCATGGCTAACACTGCAGGAAGAAGCAAAGAAACAAACGTGTCCAGGGGTCAAAAGCCCCAGAAAGAAAATGAAGCCAAATAAGGAAGGCAGTGGTGAGTTGGGGATGGGGATTCGGGGCGGGGGGGGGGGGGGGAGGTTAAACAGGGCAGGACCTGAAGGGAACAAAATAATTATCCTAACTCAGCCATGGTTCCCAGGGTTTACTTTTAATGACACACACTGGGATATATTGAATATATTGGAAGTAAAATCACTGTATTGCAATTGATTAAAACTCTTGTTCAATGAGGTCTGCAGGGAAGCAGCCTTTCTAATATTCAATTTAAAAGTATAATAAATACTTGCCAAGATACTAAAGGAGAAGTTTAGAACCATCCTGAGATGTACAATATATCATAGCAAATAACAAACAGATGTAGTAAACCTGAAAAATTAGACAGCTATAACTAAAAAACGGGGTGACACACAGGCAGGGATAGTCCAGAAAGGACTTGGTGTCAAGTCTTGTCGAAGCCCCGCCCTGTCATGTGACTCTGCTGGCTTGGTATACAGGGAGAAGTTGAACACCTCCAGAGCTGAGAGCTTCAAGTAAGCGAGATGGACCTGGTAGGGTAGAGGTCAGGGCCAGAGAGAGCTTCAGTTTTCTGCCAGTACTCTTCTTATTTAAAATCTGAAATGATACTAAGGGCTATGCATATAGCCAAAACATTTTGAAATAAAAAAGCATCAATGTTCCAATTAACCAAAGGGGCTGGGGTTACAGTTAACATAACAAAAGCTAACATTTTCTGATGGAGTCTTTGTAACTGATGGAGATGCTTTAAGATGCTCCCACACAGCCCACCCTTTCAGTAAGGCGCATTCCACCCCGGGTTACAGACTCCCACAAACTCTTCACCTAATACATGTTGTTTCCTCCCCAAACTCTGTTTATCTTCATATTTGTCTGCTTATCTGAGAGGTTCTTTCTAAGGTGGATTTTCCATTATCATATTCTTATATCCCCATATTCTCACAAAGCATCTCTGCAAACTGATTAAGTCTGGGGTTTTTCCAACTTAATGTTATATTACTCAGTTGGGAAAAAATATCTTAGTATACAAATGTTGAACTAAAAATGTACTTTAATTTCCAAAATAATTTCTTATACTTCAATCTGATGGATGACTATCCCTGTACCTCACCCAATCCACTGGTTTTTTTTATTCCACTGTATAAAACATTTGATTATCTTTACCTAACACGTCAATTTCAAAGAAAAAAGCTAATTATCCAATACCCTTTTCAGTCAAGGAAGCTCTTTGCTCAGAAGTTATGGAGGGGACCTTTAAGATCCCATCGATTAAAAATGTCAAACATTTAATAATGCCAAAAACAAGTACAAATCTCCAGTAGAGGCTAAACTTGCCAATTCTCAATTAATTACATCCCTGGAGGAAACAGCTGCATTTTCATAAACAGCACAAAGCTCCAACAAAATCAGAAGCAGGCAATTCCAACAGTGTTAAGACCTCAGTAGGAAATGACCAACTAGGAATCCAGCTCAATGAATGGCTTTTCTAAAGGCCTGAAACACTGTACGTAAAATCGGTAAGCAGAGCCCCAGAACACGTTTATGTTAAACATAAGGAAACTGTAGCAAAGAGAGCCTGACAGGTTTGCTGAGATGTGTGATGGGAGCAAACTATAAATCAGAACCACGAGATGTTCAATTCTTAACCTGTTTTTCTTCTTGTTGCATAGTTACACTGTCCAGCCAAAGGTGTCAGAGACGAACGCAGCTGTGTTTATATGTTTTCTTCACCACGGTAAAATATGCACAGCATAATACTGTTCCCTGTATTGGTTTTAGGAGTTTGGTTCAGTGGCACTGTGCCCATCCATAATGTCTAACCATTGCGACTGTCCATCTGCTGGCCTGCTCTGTCCCATGCATTTTTATAATTTATGCTATTTTAAAGAAAAGTAGCAATTTTCTAGCTCTCATTTATTCCTACTCTTAGAATTTTATAAGAAAGTTTATAATGTGGACAATTATGACATTTACTGCAAAGATAGATGGCTCCAACAATAAGCATGGAGAACCTGGAAGTGCTTATTTATTTATTGTTTTTCTTTTTTTTTTAAATTTTATTTTCTAAGGTTTTTTTTTATTTACATTCAAAATCATTTCCCCTTTCCCGTTTCCTCCCTCCCTGAAAGTCCCATAAGCCCCCTTCCCTCCCTCTTTTCCCCATTCAACCCCCTCTCGTTTCTCTGTCCTGGCATTCCCCTACATCCAGTCTTTCCAGGACCAGGGGTCTCTCCTTCCATCTTCTTAGAAATCTATTGATATGCAAATTGTGTCTAGGGTATTCCGAGATTCTGGGTTAATATCCCCTTATCAGTGACTGCATACCATGTGTGTTCTTTTGTGATTGGGTTACCTCACTAAGGATGATATTTTCAAGTTCTGACCATTTGCCTAGGAATTTCGTGAATTCATTGTTTTTAATTGCAGAGTAGTATTCCATTGTGATCTTTACCAACCCTACATCCGACAGAGGGCTAATATCCAATATATACAAAGAACTCAAGAAGTTAAACTCCAGAGAGGCAAGTAACCCTATTAAAAAATGGGGTACAGAGCTAAACAAAGAGTTCTCACCTGAAGAATATATAATGGCTGAGAAGCACCTAAAGAGATGTTCATCATCCTTAGTCATTAGGGAAATGCAAATCAAAACAACAGTGAGATTCCATCTCACACCAGTCAGAATGGCTAAGATCAAAAACACAGGAGACAGCAGGTGTTGGCGAGGATGTGGAGAAAGAGGAACACTCCTCCACTGCTGGTGGAATTGCAAGCTGGTACAACCACTCTGGAAAGCAGTCTGGCGGTTCCTCAGAAAACTGGGCATGACACTTCCGGAGGATCCGGCTATACCACTCCTGGGCATATACCCAGAGGCTTTACCTGCATGCAATAAGGACACATGCTCCACTATGTTCATAGCAGCCTTATTTATAATAGCCAGAAGCTGGAAAGAACCCAGATGTCTCTCAAAGGAGGAATGGATTCAGAAGATGTGGTATATTTACACAATGGAAGTGCTTATTTATAAAACCAAGCTAAATACATCTCAGTTTTTCTGCTGGACCAATCAAGCCCTTTTAATTGGACCACTTATCACCTTACTGAACTAATTAACAAAGACTCTGCACTGTGTAAAATATCTTCATTGTAGTGTGTGCTGAGTCTGGTGGAACCTTCTAGAAGGAAGCATGCATCGCTTCCCCCAGCAGTTGGGTTTTATCTTTGCCAAGTATCAGGTGTCTTCCTTCCTAAGTCATTCTGCAATGGTTACCTGTGACTGTAGTTAGGGATTTAACTAAGCATTTATGTAAGCAGGTGAATGTATTAATATAAAAGTGTTGGCTTCTGTGAAATTAAGTTTGAGTGTTCTGAAAAAAAGATCCAATAAAACTGGTAACTATAAACATCTGTCATCAATTTAGGGCTGGTAATAAAAGAGAGAAAAACTAAACATCTCCAGTGCAAGCAGACTGCTGAGCTAGTGGTGTGGGAAAACCAGAAACCACGTTCTTCAGTGAACTCTTTTTTAAAGATTATTTTTGTCTTTTCTTTTTCCGTGCATGAGTGTTTACCTACATGTGCACCACACGCATGCCCGGTACCTGTGGAGGCAGGCAGAGGCTCCCTGGAGCTGGGGTTACAAATGCTGTGAGCTGCCATGTGGGTGCTGGGAATCAAAGCATAGTCCCCTGAAGAACAGCCAGAGCTCTTCAACATGGAGCCCCTCTCCAGCCCCTTCAGGGGAGCCTTGCGGGAACAACTATTCAGAGCTCTGCTATTTGTATTTTTCAGGGGAGAGACAGAAAGGAGAAGTGCTTTGCAGTCCAAGTGTGTTTTAAGATCTGAGGATGGGGAAGAACAAAGCCCTGAGCTAGAACTCAGTGAACAATGCTCACACTTGTCATGCACAACTCTTAGGGTCGCACTGAGGACTTTGACTTTTATGTTGAAATGGTTCAGGGCAGAGCACACGTGTAGGAGATGGAGAAACAACCACCCTGCACAGAGTAAAAACTGAAGCAAGAGTCCCAGTAAGAGTCTTATAAGGCTGGGTGCAGGCGCAGGCCTTTAGCCCCAGCACATGTGAGGCAGAGGATTTCTGTGAGCTTGATGGTGGCCTGGTCTACATAATAGGCTCCTACACAGCTAGGACTATGTAGGGAGAACCTGTTTTTGTTTTTGTTTTTTTTTTAAGGGAAGGGAGAGAGAGAGAGAGAGAGAGAGAGAGAGAGAGAGAGTTATAAGAATGTCTATATTCATTGAAGAGAGAAATTGAAGAAGATAATAGAAGATGAAAAGATCTTCCATGCTCATGGATAGTACGATTAATATAGTCAAAATAGCCATCCTACCAAAAGCAATCTACAGATTCAATGCAATCCCCATCAAAATTCCAACATAATTCTTCACAGAACTTGAAAGGACAAGTTTCATATGGTAACACACACACAAGAAAACTAGGATAGCTACATCATAAATGATAAACTAAAAACAAAACACTGGAAACATCGCCATCCATGATCTCAATTTTTACTACAGAGCCATGGTAATAAACACTAGCATGCATGGTACCAGCAGCAAAGTGGACGAGCTGGTCACTGCAGTGGGGGTGAAGGCACAGATTACATCCTCATCCCTACAAACACCTGACTCTTGATTTTTTTTTAAACAAACAAACATAAATACATGCTAGGAAAAAGACAGCATCTTCAACAAATGGTGCTCATCAAACTGGATGGCTGCATATGAAAGAATGCACATAGATCCATATTCCCACCCTGCACAAAACAACTCCAAGTGGATCAAGGACCTCAACGTAAAGACAGATACCCCAGGTATGATAGAAGAGAATGATGGGAATAGTTTTGAACTCACTGGCACAGGAAAAGACTTTCTGAGCAGATCACCTATAGAGCAGGCTCTAAGATCAACATGAAACTGAAAAGCTTCTCTATGGCAAAGGACATTATCATCTGGAGAAAGTGGCAGCCTAAAGGATGAACTTTTCTATCTGATAGAGGGCTATTATCTAAAATACATTAAAAAAAACCTCAAAAAACAGCCAGACATAAGAAAAAAAATCAATTAACTCAATTATAAAATGGTGTACAGACCTAAATGGAGTTCTAAAAGATGAAAAAGGCTGGGAAACACTTAATGAAATGTTCAATACCCTTAGTCAGTAGGGAAATACAAATCAAAATTACACCATCTTACACCAGTCAGAATGGCCAAGATAACAGAACACGCACAGGGTAAGGGAAGACACTCCCCACTGCCTCTATGGAAATCAGTGTGGTGGTTCCTCAGGATACTAGGACTTGATCTTCAAGATCCAGCTACACTACTCTTGGGCATACACCCAAAGAACTCTACCTCCTAACACAGAGTTCAGTGTTCATCGTTACCGTATTCACAACAGTCTAAGACTGGAAATAGACTATCTATCTACCACTGGATGAATGGATGAAGAAATTGTGGTATATTTACACAATGGAATATTGCTCAGCTGATAAAAAAATCATGAAATGTGAAGGTAAATAGATGGACGGGGGGGGGGGGAATCATCCTGAGTGAGGTAACCCAGACACAAAAGACATATACGGTGTGTATTCATACCATATGAATGCTAACTATTAAGTTTTCATTAAGCAAGCTACAATCCACAGCACTGCAGTGGTTAATTATGTAGAGAGTAAGGGACTGGGTGGGAGGGAAGGATCTCCCTAGAAAGGGCAAATAAAATAGACAGGGTCAGAATATCAAAGGGTGGAGAAGAAAAAGTCCATAATTTTCAGTAATGATTTAAAACAGAGAAAACCAAAAAGAGTTACCAAAGTGTTTTCTTTCTTTCCATTTTTTTCTTTTTCTTTTGGAGATCAGGTATTTCTATTCAGCCCTAGCTGTCCTGAAACTCACAATGCAGAACAAGCTGGTCTCAAACTCACAAACATGGTGCCCCCTGAGTGCTGAGACTGAAGATGTGTGCCAACATGCCTATGATGTTTTGGAACAGTAATGATTATCCGGTGCTATGATATGCTGGAAGTATGAGATCTGCTTTTTGATTTTGATTTTACAGGGGATTACAGTTAAGAGATGCAATGAATTTTAGAAAAGATTTTGAACTTTGGACTTTTTTTTTAAAGATTTATTTTATTTATATAAGTACACTGTCACTGTCTTCAGACACACCAGAAGAGAGCATCAGATCCCTTTACAAATGATTGTGAGCCACCATGTGGTTGCTGGGAATTGAACTCAGGACCTTTGGAAGAGCAGTCAGTGCTCTTAACCACTGAGCCATCTCTCCAGCCTGAACTTTGGACTTTTAACATTGTTGAAACTGTTCTAGACTATGGAGACTCTATGCTATGGCTAGGTATGGCCTTCACAGACTCATGTGTGTGAACAAGTCTATGGGGTCCAGGGAGTGGAATGGGGTAATTTGAATATGCTCGGCCCATGGGAAGTGGCACTATTAGGAGGTGTGGCATTACTGGAGTAGGTATGGCTTTGTCATTGGAAGTGTGTTACTGTGGGAATGGACTCTGAGGTCTCTATGCTCAAGCTCCACCCAGTGTGGAAAGAGAGACTTCCTGCCAGTCTCCTCCTGGTTGCCTTCGAATCAATATGTAGAACTCATGCTCCTCCAGTACCATGTCTGCCTGCATACTTCCATGCTTCCCGCCATGACGATAATGTACTGAAATGTAAGCCAGTCCCAATTAAATGTTTTCCTTTATACAAGTTACCTTGGTCATAGTATCTCTTCACAGCAATGGAAACCCTAACTAAGACAAATGATAATGATAAATCAATGTAGCTAGTTACCAATCTAAACATATGCTAAAATACACACACATGCAAAAGGATTTATGGGTACATATAACACACGTATGCATGCATAGAATTTATTTAAAATATTTTTCTATTAAACACACCTTGACACTGAAGAGCAGACACAAAATCAAATTTTAAACTAAAAAGATAGTGTTGGAGACTGAATCCAGGATCTCCTGTACACATGTTAGACAGGCACTTTACCAACAAGGCAGAGGCTTGGCTAATTTTAAATTCATTTCTTACTTCATGATTGGCCGTATGTGTGTACACCCGTCATGGTGGTGCATACAGGGCAAGCAGAGGACAGCAAACAGGAGTTTCTCTTTCCATGTGGGCCACAATGTTGAAAGGATGTCAAGCTTGCTGGGGAAGCGCCTTTACCCCCTGGGCCATCTCATTGGCCCCAGTTTAGTTCTTATAATTGTTTCTTTCCCATGTGTCTGAATGAAAGGACCATTTAAAAAACACATTTAGAACAAAGGATACACACACACACACACACACACACACACACACACACACACACAGCAGATGAGACTTTCACCCTGCTTTGGTATTTGAACCTACTTGCCAGCAATTATGATTATTTCTGAACTGAGAGCTTAACTTTGGGGAAAGCAGAGACTGCTAAAGAAAAGGAGATTCTGAATGACTATCTTAGCATACCTCCTCAAGTGAACTCACAGTATGATGTATAAGGAGAGAAAGACAAAGCCAAACCAGGAAGGGAACAGCACAAAGAAATGAAGCTGCCTATGACCCAGTCTACCAGAAACAGAGCAGCGGGACTGAGGACCTGCATTTATGCTGTGCAAAGACTCGGGGTCAAATATTTCCCAGGCATGTATCTTGAAAAAAAGCAGCTGACAGAAATCAATCCTAAGATGACCCACATAATCACCCATCACAGTAAATCCAGCTACAGAGGAACACCCAGGCCTGTGGCCCAGAACCCCACCTTAGTTACATATTGTTTTGAAATATTAAGTAGCTGCTATAAATATGTTCAAGGACCTTCAGGAACTATGCTCAAAAAATGTGAATGCAAAGAAATGGAAGCTGAGGAACAGGAACTTAGCTGTAAAACAATAAAAATAAGGAAGAGAGAGTATCCGGAATGAAAACTCAGCTCTCAGAGTGATCAGCTTATATATGGCGAAATAATGAATAATATATAACATATAATATAAATAATAAAATAAATAAAAGCCGGGGGCCTATAGGACACAGCAGTAGAAATGACCTTGCCTATGAAACGGCAGGGACAAAAAAAGTTTATGTAATGAAAAGGGATTTAGTCATCTGGGAAATGGTAAAAATGATGTAAAATCAGGGGTCATAAGGCTCAGAAGGGGTTAAGAGAATGAGCAGAAAACAAAACAAAACAAAAAAAGCAAAACCAACCAAACAAACAGCAGCACCTAATCCTTCAAATCCAACAAGAGCCAGCAAGCTCAGCACAGCACAGGCGAGACAAACAGGGACAAATGGACACTATAGCGTGGACACTATAGCGTGGACACTATAGCCGAGTACAAACGAGACGTGCTGGATCCAGGGACAAATGGACACTATAGCGGAGCGCAAACGAGACGTGCTGGATCCAGGGACAAATGGACACTATAGCGGAGCGCAAACGAGACGTGCTGGATCCAGGGATAAATGGACACTATAGCGGAGCACAAACGAGACGTGCTGGATCCAGGGACAAATGGACACTATAGCGGAGCGCAAACGAGACGTGCTGGATCCAGGGACAAATGGACACTATAGCGGAGCGCAAACGAGACGTGCTGGATCCAGAAATAAGAAGAATGTCTTTAAGCCATCTGAGAAAAAAATTCATTATTATTTTTTCCAAGACAAGGTTTCCTCTGTAGTCCCGGCTTATCCTGGAATTAGCTCTATAGACCAGGTTGGCCCCAAACTCGCAGAGATCCGCCTGCCTCTGACACCCAAGTGCTGGGATTAAAGATGCGGGCCACCATGGTCCTGCAAAATAATAATTGTAAAACACAAGTGGCTACTGACTTATTAGAAACAGCAGAGAGAAAGAGACAGGGAGGAGGAAGAGATATGTTTATGGAACGTAAAAATAAAACTTTTAGCTCAAATTACAATATCCAGTGAAACTATAGTTCCAAAATAAAAGAAAGTGCAATTTCAGATACATGAAGACATGGCGCACCACGGCCCTGGCTATGAGAAATGCTGGCACATTCACACGGAAGGGAAGTAAGGTCAGGATGGGGATGTGGACCTGGGGAATGTTCTGGAAAGGAGTAGTGAGTAGCTACAGAAACGAAAACTGTGTGACTGCAAAACAATGCTTACATGTGCGCGTGTGTGTGGGGTCCCTGAAACTTTAACAGGTGTGTTATTATTTTAAAAACCATGTGACTTGCTCTTTCATATGTTGGTGGAAAGGCACTGGTGCGGCTCAGCAGCAGCCTACAATGCTAAGCTGATAATTACATCTGATTCAAGGATCCTACTCCCTATAGGAAGTGAAAACATATTCCCACCAAAACTTCAACATTCATATAAGCTTCTAATTGGGAATCTGAATGCCCCCTCAGCAATGAACACACGGTGTACCGGTGCACACCACAGAGCTCCTACAGTGGTAAAAGGGAACACGCTGCTCTGCCCAGCATACGACTCTCCAGAACATGTACGAGAACAAAAAGTCATATTCTAAAGGCCATGTTTCACATCACAAGACATCATCGCTAGCTCTCTGACCCCAGACCACTCTGATGCAAATTCCAGAGAAGGCTATTAGTCAGAAAGGAAAACAATATTTACTCAGAGCTTAGGATAGAAAGATGGGACTCACTGGCTACACACAGGCAAGAGGGAGTTTGTGGATGACAGAAGCATTTGGTGTCAGCACAAACATATACAGTTGTCAGAACTCCTTAAACTCTGTATTTAAAGTGCACTGGAGTGTTTGCACCTACAGATGTGGGATGCTAGGGAAGTAGCTCAGCTAGAAGTGTGCGTTTGTTCACCTAGCAGGTACAAGCCTGAGCTTGAGTCTGACGAACTGGGTGTGGTAGTGTATACCCATGATCCCAGTATTTGGGAGGTAGAAGCCAGAGGATCAGAAGTTCAAGGTCATCTGCCGCTTCACAGCAAGCCTGAGGTTAGCGGGGTACATGAGCTCCTGTCTCAAATTATCAGGCAAAGTAAATGAAAGGCATACTCTTCAGGGAATTCACAATTTAGATAGGTCGGGAGACATAGAAACAAATTACAAACATGTGAAATCAAATGTTTAACTGAATTCAACACAATGGTGTTGAGGGAAAGATTACATTTGTCTTGTAGAATCAAAGTTACTTGGAGGGGAGATGACATTTAGACGGCCTCTTGAAAGTTAAGGAACATTGGAGTGTTGGAGATGTATCTGCAAAGCCACCAACGTACAGAGGAGCCTGGCGTACATACAAGGCAGGGGACACCAGGTGACGGGGAGCCCAGTTTACAGAGTAAATGTCAGGAAACAGTGGAAAGTATAAACTGACTTTTACTGAGGGAGAGAATCCAGATATCTTTGTAAAGAATGAGTGTGGGGAGTTTTCTACCCTCCTTTAATGTAATATTTCTCTAAAATGTTTGGTAAACAATGAAGAAGATAAATTTTAGTTTTAGGATGCTGAGACCAGAGAAATGCTAATACCGCTTCAACTGAAAAGAAAGGTATGGCTGTTTAAGGGAATGCAAAAGCAAGAATAGAGGCGAGATATCTCTGAGATTAAAATGAGAAAATCGGCAATAGATTATATGTCGGCAGCTTAGCAACGACATATAGCTGACTATGATTAAAACGGCACAAATATAAAGTGTATTCACGTGACACTAAAGAACTATAATCATTTAAAATGTCAAAACTGAACGGTTTTCTCCTGTTGAAATAAATTAAAATACATCTATTTTGAAGATGTTTTCAGATTTCACTCAAAATGTCCATTTTTGAAACATATATCCCATGATATAACTACTAAAAATTAAGATACTTAGTTCGTACGCTGTGCGGGACAGTGCACAGAGATAGCACAGAATGTCACTCCAAATCTTACTGCTCGTTCTCACCAACTAGGAACCACCGGTGCTTACACAGAGCATAGAAGGGAAAACCCTATGGCTTTTATCTGGATTATTCACGACAAACCTTAACACGAGGAGAGGAAAGCATATATCCCACTGAGGAATTTTATATTTAGACAAAACCCGGTAATACGTGTAATGCCATCTCTTTGCTTCTATTATGTAAAAGAAAGGCGGTTGGGGAAAACCACACTATGACACAGAGCGAGAAGTGTGTGTGTGTGTGTGTGTGTGTGTGTGTGTGTGTGTGTGTGTGTGTGTGTGGTGTATGGTGTGTATGAGCAGGCCCTCTAAACAGAACCCATGGGAGGCAAGAACGCGTGCTTTCAGTGCTGCTTATAAACACTCGAAGGTCACACCTGTCACTCCCTAACACACACACACACACACACACACACACACACACACACACACCACTCCCCCACCCCCCCACCCCCGCACCTTCTGCACCGCAGGAGGCTCCTACTCGGGTTATGTCTGCCCATGCTTGCTCAGGACCTCGGAAGGCTCTCACATCTCCAGGTTGGGCTTTGCTTTGTCTCATGCGCATGCGCTTGGGCGCAGTGGTATCACCGCACCTCCAGCCATCACGGTCACTGCATTCTCCTTTTGTTCTTCTCCATGCTCCCCCCTGCCCAACTCTTACCAACTCAAACCTACACTAAAAATATACTTACCACATGGAAATGGAAATCAAGACAATATTCTGTAAGTCTCTGTATAAATCTAAATATATTAGAAAGCAATATCAAAGAAAGTAAATAGATTTGTTTTCTCTAAAATATAGATATTTATTACTAGTGGTTAATAAGAAACTCTGTATGGACGGACCCCCACCCCTAATTAAAACTATACCCTGACCTTGAATAAAGGAATGTAAATATTTTTCTAATGTAATTTTATTTGAAGTATATTTCAAGCAGTGGCTACAAGGACAGATAGTGCCAAAACTGCCTCTGAACCCCCAGTTCTAACACTCAAGAGTCTTCCTAAGAGGCAGAAAGTGTGCTGCGTTCCCAAGACACCTGTCCCATGACCCCACAGCCAGATCTGAAATCTGAAATGTGTACAAGTGTGAAATCACTCCAGCAAATGCCATCAATGTGTGTAATTGCTATACTGCTAATAATTATGGCAACAAACTTTCCTTCAGCAATGATGCTGAAGATTGCTGTTTGCTTACAGAGGAAGGCAGGTGAAAGGTATTGCTAAGAAAGGAATGTAGCCAAGAATAAGAGGGCAATGGCTTTAGGGTGTTGGGGGTGGTGGTGTTATATGACTTTTCCACGCAAATGGGAACATTTTAAAATGTATACCTCCCCATGATACTGCATCATAGGAATATGACTACAGCCGTAAAACCTACAGGGGTCAAGGTTCGAAAAGAAGCAAGAGACTCCTAGTAATTAGTTCCTAATGATATACACCACACCCTTTCCCCACACACCCAAGTCTGTAAACCATTAATGAAATCAAAGGACAGACATCAAAAGAGCTACCTCTCTCTAGCAGACTTCTAATTATCACCAGTTCATTACTGCCTCAGGGAAAATGGTCTCCACTCTCCCAAAAGTTACAAAAAAAAAAAAAAAAAAAAAAACTTGACTAACTTGATACTTTAGAAGAGCAAGGAGTGAAGATCCTGGTCTGGAACCAGACTGGATTTGAAGGGCTGAAGTTATATTTTGTTAAGTTACTAACTCTCCACTCCCCTAGCAGCTTAAACAAGTGGGGTGGGGAGGAGAGCACATCTTGATTAAAGTTGTGTAATGATGAAAGATTACTCTAGAAGCACCTGGCATTGTTCCTACACACAAAGCAATGCTACATACACTAGAGCTCTAGGAATACAAGAGTGATGAGCTGTCTGTCCCTTAGGCTGTCTGTCCCCTCTGAGCCCAAGAGAGCATACACTACTGTCTTCTTTTTTTTTTTTTTTTTTTGGCAATCAAAATATAAAGTGGATTTAATTAACTCTACAATGCTTGGAAAAACAATAAACATATCCAAGGTTTTATAATAATACTTAATCTAATACTTTCCAAGGAAGGTATTCGATATTTTACCTTTTTTTTTATTTTTATTTTATTTTATTTTATTTTTTTTAATTTACATTCCAAATCACTTCCCCTTTTCCGTTTCCTCCCTCCCCGAAAGTCCCATAAGCCCCCTTCCCTCCCTCTTTTCTCCATTCAACCCCCTCTAGTTACTCTGTCCTGGCGTTCCCCTACATCCAGTCTTTCCAGGACCAGGGGTCTCTCCTTCCATCTTCTTAGAAATCTATTGATATGCGGATTGTGTCTAGGGTATTCCGAGATTCTGGGTCAGCAAACCTGTAGCCAGCATCAATCTAAATGGAGAGAAACTTGAAGCAATCCCACTAAAATCAGGGACTAGACAAGGCTGCCCTCTCTCTCCATATCTTTTCAATATAGTACTTGAAGTTCTAGCTAGAGCAATTAGACAACAAAAAGAGGTCAAAGGGATACAAATTGGAAAGGAAGAAGTCAAACTATCACTATTTGCAGACGATATGACAGTATACATAAGCGACCCAAAGAACTCCACCAGAGAACTCCTACAGCTGATAAACGACTTCAGCAAAGTGGCCGGATATAAAATCAACTCAAGCAAGTCAGAAGCCTTCCTATACTCAAAGGATAAGCAGGCTGAGAAAGAAGTAAGAGAAATAATACCCTTCACAATAGCCACAAACCATATTAATTATCTTGGCGTGACTCTAACCAAACAAGTGAAAGATCTGTATGACAAGAACTTCAAGTCTCTGAAGAAAGAAATTGAAGAAGACCTCAGAAGATGGAAAAATCTGCCATGCTCATGGATTGGCAGGATTAATATAGTAAAAATGAGCATCTTACTAAAAGTAATACACAGATTCAATGCAATCCCCATCAAAATCCCAACTCAATTCTTCATAGAGTTAGAAAGAGCAATTCAAAAATTCATCTGGAATAACAGAAAACCCAGAATAGCTAAAACTATTCTCAAGAGTAAAAGAACCTCTGGGGGAATCAGTATCCCGGACCTCAAGCTGTACTACAGAGCAATAGTGTTAAAAACCGCATGGTATTGGTACAGTGACAGGCATGTAGATCAATGGAACAGAATTGAAGACCCAGAAATGAATCCACACTCCTATGGTCACTTGATCTTTGACAAAGGAGCTAAAACCATCCAGTGGAAAAAAGATAGCCTTTTCAACAAATGGTGCTGGCTCAGCTGGAGGTCAACATGCAGAAGAATGCAAATTAACCCATTCTTATCTCCTTGCACACTACTGTCTTCTAAAAGTCTACCTCTGGCTACAGCAGTCAGCAGAGACTTTCTGCCTTAGGACTGCCATTAAATCCTCCCTCCCACCTCCACCCCACCCTCCCCAGCTCCATCCCTCCCTCCCCACTTCCATCCCTCCCTCCCCACCTCCATCCCTCCCTCCTCCCTCCACCGCACCCTCCCCACCTCCATCTCTCCCTCCTCACCTCCACCCCACCCTCCTTACCTCCATCCCTCCCTCCCCACCTCCATCCCTCCCTCCCCACCTCCATCCCTCCCTCCTCACCTCCATCCCTCCCTCCCCACCTCCATCCTTCCCTCCCCACCTCAATCCCTCCCTCCCCACCTCCATCCCTCCCTCCCCACCTCCATCCCTCCCTCCCCACCTCCATCCCTCCCTCCTCACCTCCATCCCTCCCTCCCCACCTCCATCATCCCTTCCTTTACTTTGTTTTCCAATGACAATATTAAATTATACTCTGGGAAGAAGAAAATCAAGCACATGATAATTTGATTATTTTTTTAAAATGGTAGAGACACTAGGCATGTCTACACATACGAAGTGAGATTATATCCAAACTGACACATACTTTCTACATGTTCATTCCTGTCCTGGAAAACAATAAAAGAACATATGAAGTCTATTTGATGTTTAAATTTTTCATAATTGAACCTTCAAATTCTACACATTTGAAACACTTAAAACCTCTGGTAACTAACTTTGGGACATTTGCTGCTGGCCTTTGAAAAGGTTCTAACCTCCTGATGTAAAAGACGTTCCTCATGGCTCAGCTCATGTAATGTACTCATCCCAAATGTGCTAAATTCAATGTCACTGTTCAGATTTCAAGCTTTGGTTTATAAGTTTTCATTTAAAAGTCTAAAACCACCTGAGAGGCAAAAGCTTTTACAGGACATAAGACAGCAGTTTTCATTTAGCTAAAGACAAAACTGGAAGAAACGGCTGCCAAGTTTGCAGATCCCCATTACGGGTCCCACTAAGGTCCTCAGGCAGAGAAGAGCGACAGGAGCCCCTGCGCTCCAGTCTTCTTAAAGGCTCCAGCTTGGTTCTTTCTTTTCTTTTTTTCTTTTTTAATTTTTTCTTAGATATTTTCTTATTTCTTAACCCAGCGCTATTATCTCTAATGGCCGAGCCATCTCCAGTGGAGTAGGTGCCCGGGATCTTATTAACTCTTTCAGACCATTAGGGTACCATTATGAAGCATTAAGGACTAGAAACTAATTACAGTTGATTAAATTGTCTCAGTGCTTCCCAAGTGTTAATGAGCCAGAAAGAGAGGCGGGGTAATTTTCTAACTGGGTATTTCACCTTAAACTTTATTTACCTTTTAAAAGATTTCAGTGTCCAATACAGTTACAGAATGTGAAACTTGATTTTTAAAAGTGTTTTGAGATGAGCTCCTACTATGTGGTCCACATTGTCCTGAACAACTCGTGGTGATCCTCATGTCAGCCTCTCCAGTGTTGGGTTTATAGATGTAAACTACTATGCCCAGCTATTAATGTTACGATTACAGAAACCTAGCCAGGAACAGGAGATTTTGCAAGTGAAACATATTCTCTCATACAATGACTTGTTTCAGCTCAGTTGTGTCAATGTTGATTGAACACTATACCTTATCAAAGACTGCACATGTTCGCAATGGGAAACAATAAAAGAGGTAATTTCATTACAAGCAAAATAACTCTAGAATATCCCTGGAAAACCTACAGGTATGTCATATTAATACAGTAAGAGATATATAGGTTAATATGCCATGGTCATGATGTGACCTACTTTAAAGTGTCCTGTGTTGTGTGGATGCTTCTTGGCCTAAGTGAAACCATTTTATAGTGCAGTACTTGGCTCCACCGTGAGAGCCAGGGCTAAGACGAACGACTCTCCATCATTCTCTGGCAGGAAATCCCACAGTGCCTGCCCAGCACACAGCACAGGGCACAGACTGGTAACTGAATTACATCAATAAAAAGTGCTACTTACTGGTCAGCCCTGGAATCACACAAGAAATGCTAAACAGAGGCTGTATCTATATATGTATGTATGTATGTGTATATATATATATATATGTATATCTATATATGTGTGTGTGATGTATATATATAAACATATATATATATATATATCATATATATACTAATTAAATAAAAGAAGCCATGCATTTGAGAGTGAGCAGCAGTGATATAAAGAGTTGGAGGAGAGGAAATGATTTAATTATAATTTAATTTTTAAAAACTGCAAAAGAAATATATATATATATATATTTCAAGTACTACCTGTGAACTTATCAACATAAATGAGGCCCATACAGGCAAATAAGACTGTATTAGATAGTTCTCCAAAGAGGATGCAAACCTGGCCAATAAATATATGGAAAAATGTTCAATGTGCTTAGACATCAGGGAAATAAATGCAGTTAAACCTGCACTGAGGGCTTAGTAGGTGAAGTGTCTACCACACAAGCACAGGGACTTGAGTACCGAGCCTTAGAACTGCCCCGAAAGCCAGGGCAATGCTTCTCTGTAACCCCAGATGGGCAGACCTCTGGGCATCGCTAGTCAGCCAGACCAGCCAATCCATAAGCTCCAGGTTCCGAGAGAGACCCTTTCTCAACAAACAACAAACAAACAGGGGATGGTGACTGAAGAAGATACCCAATGTCAGCCTCCGGCCTGCACAAGAATGAGAACACCTATGTACTGCACACCCTCTCAAGTGAGATAAACTTCATGTCACCTCATTTAGAATGCCTATCATAAGGAAAACAAACAATGCATGCTCATGGGAATGTTGGTTAGTCCAGCCACTGTGAAAATTATAAGAGGTCCCTCAAAAACCTACAAATAGAACTACCAAGTCACCAAGATGTATTTCTCACCCTCTGACCAAAACACCATACAGAGAAAGCAGGCCCACGAATGTATCAAACACTAGAGCGAAGAAGCAGAACCCCTTACCGTCATCATGGAAAAGAGAGGACATAGCAACCACTGATCCATTGTCAGACAATCAGGTGAGCATACCACAGGATGACACCCAACTCCAGCAACCGAAGGATCTCATGTGCTAAGACGCCCTGGCTTGATGTAGCCCACTGAAACCACAGCTAGTCCATATCCTCAAAAACAGCTCTGTGCTCGGGTTCCTTTAAGTCGACAACTTGCCTGACCACCTGCAATGACTGTGTCTGCATCTGCTCTCAGCCTCTGCCTTAGTAGGTAGGAAAACGGTAGGATGCTTTTAAAAGCTTCCAGACAACCTCTCTTCCCTAACTTTTCAAAAAAAAAGCAAAAAATCTTTCCTCTTACTTTTATTTATTAAAAGTTCTAAAAAGTCACAAAAGGCCAAGAACAGTCACAGCAACTCTGAACCAAAAGAATACTACAGAAGGTGTCATTATAGCTGATTTCAGGTGTGTCACCGGGGTGAGCTTTGAGATTAAAGGCCTCTTGCTACTGTCAGTTCTCTTCTGTACTTGCATCTGAGGGGAAGCTGAAGTCAGTTTCCTCTTCCTGCCACCAAGCCCACTGCCTGCTGCCGTAAAATAATTATTTAGCCTAGCTAGGGCAGGTTCTCTGCTATGCTCACTACTCTCCAAACCATACCATACGCCTTGTTATCTGCTGTCTGAGTCTTGTCCGGGTTGCTTTGCGCCATCAGCCTGTCCTCAGGGCGCACTTCTGGCTATGCGCTCATCACCCATCTGGCCTGGTGGCAGCCTCCTCCTCTTTCTCCTTCTCCCCCAGGTTTCTCCTGAAACTCCTCACTCAATCTTCAAGTCCCGCCTTCCTCTCTCTACTTCCCAATCACAGGCTGTAGCCTTTTATTAGCCAATCAAGGATAAATTCAGAAGCATCTGGACAGCAGCCAGATCTTGGTGTTCAGAAGTTAGCGGATGTATACATAGCACATCTCCCCCAACAGCTGCCACGCCGCCTCCTCCTCGTGATGACTCTTACCCCTCTGGAACTGTCAGCCAAGACAACCCCATCTTCTGTTAGTTGCCTTGGTTGTGGCAAGAAAAGAAACTAATTCACAAACCTCTGAAACCACAGGAGGAAAGAGCAGGAAGTACACTTTAACTTCCAGGCCCAGGGGAAGGCTCTCTGCATAGGACTCCAGCAGCCCAGGAAATAATATCACCAATCAACAATGTGAGCTCACGGAACTAAAAAGCTTCTAACAGTGAAGAGAATGACCAACAGAGTGAAGAGGCATCCTACCTACCGGATCGGAAATAATCTAGACTGCTATACACGGAGCAGAAGACTAGTGTCTAGAATAAGTAAATAACTGAAAGAAAAAACAAAAACAAAAAAAGAAACTTCAATTTAAAAAATAGGTTATGGATCTGAACATAAAGATCCCAAAGAAGAAACACACATAGCCAGTAAATGCATTTTTAAAAGTGCTCAACATCCTTAGTCAACAGAGAAATGCAGATTAAAAGTACTTTAAGAGTCCATCTCCAGTCAAATGGCCGTTATCTGGAACACAAAAGACAACAGATGCCGTGGTGGACCCTGCAAAGGGGGCAGTTCCTGTTCACTGCTGGTGAGAGTGTAAACTAGTGCGGAGCTGTGGAAATCAGTCTGGAGGCTTCTCAGAAACTAGCCATGGAACTAGCAACTCCAGCACGAGCCGGCTATAATGCCCTGGGCACACACCCAATGGGCTCCACATCCTACTGCACGGACATCTACACAAGTGTGTTCACTGCTCTGTTGTTCACAATTGCTAGGAAGCAGAATTAACCTAGATGCTCACTCCCATTAGATTAGTAAGTAAGAAGATGAGGAACCTATACACAATGGACTATCACTCAGCCCGTGAGCCCCTCTGTCACCCCACCCCACCCCGGACGGGCGTGTTATCCTCGGCCCGTGAGCCCTCTGTCCCGATTCCTCCTCCTCGAGGTTCCCAGCAGCATTGTTTCTCACATTTTAGGCTGTGTTTTCCCAGCCCGAGTGGTGGGTGTGGCGCAGCCTCCCGCAAGCCCAGCACCCGATGGTAAAATGGAGGATAGTGTCTCCTGTTTTGCCTGCCCAAGCAGTATTCCCACACCCAGCAGCAAGCCGGAGGTCTTCACATACTTTGACTGCAGGACAATGACAAATATCAAACCAACAGGAAACTCCCTCCCTCTTGGTTAGCTTTCACAGTGCCAAAGTTTGCTATGCAAGCTGCCCAGGGAGGGAAATCATCAAAGGTCTTATTAGCCCGGAACCCTGCCAGCTCAGTCCTGACGCGGGTAAGATGGCTCACTACTGTGACAGCAGCGCAACTGCTCCACTGTAACCAGCTGCTTTCAGATTAGATCTGAAGCCTGTTTCACAGGAGGAAACTTCACGCCTGGTACTTTTATAAACCTGGTCAAGAACCCATGACTTGGGAGGTCATAGGCACCTAGGAACCTGCTATTGTTCTTTTGCTAAATGGTCATGTTATCAGACTGCCTTCTAAATATTTGTGTCTATACACAAAGATAGGGGCTGCTCCCAACCTTGATTGCTCAGAAAAGCTTCTGTGCGCATCAGGCAGCAGTCAATGCACAGGCTCAGAATTGGTTAGAGCACCAAGCCTAAGCAACTGTGGGTGTCCAGCCCTGAACCGGACAAGTGTGTCAATGACCGCCTTCCCCTGCCCTCCCAGTCTCAGGAAACATCAAGGAAGAGGAAGGAGAATATAAAAGAGGGAACACAGGAGGAGTGGTGTAAAATGCTGTCTCCTGAATATGACATGCATGAACTTATACAACTGTGGTTGCCTTCCTAAGACCTGCAAGGTTAAGCCAGCCAGAATTCCAGCACACATGGGGAAGGAAGGAGCTCTTAGGGAGCTAAGGAGTGACTGGCAGTGAACAGCTGCTTGGGGAAGGAGAAGCATTCATTCCCTTGAGGGCATGGCCATTCGTCATTACCCATGAGTCACATGCCCTACAGCAACTCGTCCGTGCACGCGCACATCACTAACTAGACTTCACGAGCTATTCTCTAAAGCAAAAACAAAAATAGCGGACGCGAAGTTGGGAGAGCAACATGTTGGGGAAAAGCTGATGGGAGCTGGAGGGGGAAATGGGTAGAGAGAAGATTTGACCCTGTACATGGAAGAAATTCTCTAAGAATAAAAAGAAGAAAGAAAATAAATCATCAGAAAGACGGGCGACACTGTTTAAATCACCACAGAACCACTTTCTCCTGTGTGACGGAAATTTCTACTGCATTTGGGAGTTTATATCTCAGGCCACTGCACTATATGTTTTAAAGCTTGCTAACAAGGAAAGCGCTTCATACATTTCAGACATGGGTAAGACTCTGAGAACCAATTTCATACACAGTTTCTTATAGAATGTTTTGGAAAATGAATGGGTAACTAACAATAAAAGTGAAAAGTAAATAAATAATAATAATAAAAAGGAAGACTACAGCTTAGGAAATGTGGACACAGCCCAGGGGGAACTGAGAGATGCCCATGTGGCTGTACAGAAGCTCAGAGTTCTTGCATAGCTGATCACTTAATGGTTTACACAGTAACATCGTAAATTCCACTTAGTTTTAGATTTTAAGATTTAACCGCCGCGACCTCTGTTCCCGCAGACTGCACTGAAGCAAGAGGTACAAAAGCTCTATCCCCAATATAACATCACTTGGGACACGGCCTATTGGGGCTTCCGTCTGCGCCCGAGAACGGGTCAGCGCTGTGGTCGTCTGGATGCCAGATCGGCAGGCCATCGCGTCTGCAGGGTGAGCAGCGCCACTGAGAGTGCCCTCCGCCATCTTTGCTCCAGTGACTGGGAAGTTGGGACAGCCAGGTTCTGAGACAGACAGGCATAATATCACTTGGGTCTTGGGCGGCTTGTGTGTATGCGGCTCCCAAGTGCTGGGCTGATCTGCAGTAACCAGCGCGCCAGCTCTGCTGTGGGACTTCTGCCTGGCAGAGGAACGCCCCCTCCCCCCCCAGGAGAGATCACACAGCCCTGCACAGGGCAGGAGCCTACCAGCCTCCCTTTGGCAACCTCTGTTCCAGGAATCCACTAGGCTGAGCCTTTGGATGTGCAAGGCCTCCCCAATATAAGAACACTTGGGGCAAGGCACATTAGGGCTCCAAAGACACTCAGGAGCAGGTAGGCCCCAGAAATCGGTGCCAGGGGAATCCTGGTAATCTGGGGGGGGGCAGAAATAGCTTTGCAGGCTCACAGGAGGTCCAACCAACAGCCAGTGGCAGCAGGACCAACTAACACCAGAGGTATCCAGATGGCAAAAGGCAAACGTAGGAATGTTACTAACAGAAATCAAAGTAATGTGGGACCATCCGAACCCAACTCTCCAACAGCAGCAAGTCCTGGATACCCCACCACACCCGAAAGACAAGATCTGGATTTAAAATCACTTCTCATGATCCTATTAGAGGATCACAAGAAGGACACAAATAAATCTCATAAAGAGTTACAGGAGACCATGAATCAATGTTTAGAAGCCCTTACAAAGGAAACACAAAAATCGCTTAGAGAAATGCGGGAGAACATGGATCAAAAGATGGAGGCGCACAAGGAGACAACACAAAAATCGCTTAACGAGATGAATCAACGGGGAGATGCACTCACAAAGGAATCACAAAATTTGCATAAAGAAATGCAGAAGAATATGGGTCAACAGATGGATGCCCATAAGGAGGCAACACAAAAATTGCTTAAAGAAATGAATCAACGGTTAGATGCCCTTACAAAGGAAACACGAGAACTGCTTAAAGAAATGCAGGAGACGATGGATCAACAGATGGAATCCCATGAGGAGGAAACACAAAAATCGCTCAGAGAAATGCAGGAGAACGTGGGTCATCAGGAAGAAATCCTGAAAGAGGTAATGCAAAAATACCTTAAAGAAATACAGGAAAATACAAACAAACAAGTGAAGGATCTCAGCAAATCCATCCAGGAACTAAAAAAGGAAATAGAAACAACTAAGAAATCACAAAGGGAGACAACTTTGGAGATAGAAAACCTTGGGAAGAAATCAGGAGTCATAGATGCAAACATCAACAATAGAATACAAGAGATGGAAGAAAGAATCTCAGGTGCTGAAGATTTCATAGAAAGCATCAACTCAACAGTCAAAGAAAATGCAAAATGCAAAAAACGTGTAACCCAAAACATCCAGGAAATCCAGGACACAATGAGAAGACCAAACCTAAGGATTATAGGTATAGATGAGAGTGAGGATTTGCAACTTAAAGGGCCAGTAAACATCTTCAACAAAATTATGGAGGAAAACTTCCCTAACCTAAAGAGAGAGATGCCGATGAACGTACAAGAAGCCTACAGAACTCCAAACAGACTGGACCAGAACAGAAATACCTCCCGTCACATAATAATCAAAACACCGAATGTTCTAAACAAAGAAAGAATACTAAAAGCAGTAAGAGAAAAGGGCCAAGTAACATACAAAGGAAGACCTATCCGAATCACATCAGACTTCTCACCAGAGACTATGAAAGCCAGAAGATCCTGGGCAGATCTCATGCAGACACTAAGACAGCACAAATGCCAGCCTAGACTACTATACCCAGCAAAACTCTCAATCACCATAGATGGAGAGATCAAGATATTCCATGATAAAACCAAATTTTCACAATATCTTTCCACAAATCCAGCCCTGCAACGGATAATAGGTGGAAACCTCCAACACAGGGAGAGAAACAACACCCAGGAAAAAATGAGATAATAACCTTCTTGAATCAAACCCAAAAGTAGATAACCACTCAAACATAAAGATAGCGTCAAGAATGGCAGATGGCAATAATCACTATGCCTTAATCTCTCTTAATATCAATGGTCTCAATTCCCCAATTAAAAGACATAGACTAGCAGACTGGATACGTAAACAGGACCCAGCATTTTGCTGCATGCAGGAAACGCACCTCAGTGTCAAAGACAAACACTACCTCAGAGTAAAAGGCTGGAAAACAATTTTACAAGCAAATGGCCCCAAGAAACGAGGTGGAGTAGCCATCCTAATATCAGATAAAATTGATTTTCAACCTAAAGTCATCAAAAAAGACACAGAAGGACACTACATACTGATCAAGGGAAAAATCCACCATCAAGAGCTCTCAATTCTGAATATCTATGCTCCAAATGCAAGGGCACCCTCATTCATAAAAGAAACTTTACTAAAACTCAAAGCACAAATCGCACCGCACACAATAATAGTGGGTGACTTCAACACCCCGCTCTCTGAAATGGATCGTTCAGGAAAGCAGAAACTAAACAAGGACACAGTGAATCTAATTGAAGCCTTGGACCAACTGGAACTAACAGATATATATAGAACATTTCATCCTAGAGCTAAAGAATACACCTTCTTCTCAGCTCCTCATGGTATCTTCTCCAAAATTGACCATATAATTGGTCACAAATCAGACCTCAACAGATATAAGAAGATAGAAATAATCCCATGCCTCCTATCAGATCACTATGGAATAAGGGTGGTCTTCAATGGCAACAAAAACAAAAGAAAACCCACGTACACATGGAGGCTGAACAACGCTCTACTCAATGATAACTTGGTCAAGGTGGAAATAAAGAAAGAAATCAAAGACTTTTTGAAAGTTAATGAAAATGAAGGCACAACATACCCTAATTTCTGGGACACAATGAAAGCAGTGCTAAGAGGAAAATTCATAGCCCTGAGTGCCGCCAAAAAGAATGGGGAGACAGCATACACTAACAGCTTAATGGCACACCTGAAAGCCCTGGAACAAAAAGAAGCAAATACACCAAAGAGGAGTAGAAGGCAGGAAATCATCAAACTCAGGGCTGAAATCAATCAAGTAGAAACAAATAAAACCATACAAAGAATCAACAAAACGAGGAGTTGGTTCTTTGAGAAAATCAACAAGATAGATAAGCCCTTAGCCAGACTAACCAGAGGGCACAGAGATAGTATCCAAATTAATAAAATCAGAAACGAAAAGGGAGAGATAACAACAGAAACTGAGGAAATTCAAAAAATCATCAGATCCTACTACAAAAACCTGTATTCAACACAACTAGAAAATCTTGAGGAAATGGACAATTTCCTTGACAGATACCAAGTACCAAAATTAAATCAGGATCAAATAGACCATCTAAACCGTCCTATAACCCCTGAAGAAATAGAAGTTGTCATTGGAAGTCTTCCAACCAAAAAAAGCACAGGTCCAGATGGTTTTAGTGCAGAATTCTATCAGACCTTCAAAGAAGACCTAACACCAATACTCTTCAAACTGTTCCACAAAATAGAAACAGAAGGAACACTACCCAACTCGTTCTATGAAGCCACAATTACACTAATACCAAAAGCACACAAAGATCCGACAAAGAAAGAGAATCTCAGGCCAATCTCTCTTATGAATATCGATGCAAAAATACTCAATAAAATTCTTGCCAACCGAATCCAAGAACACATCAAAACGATCATTCACCACGATCAAGTAGGCTTCATCCCAGGGATGCAGGGATGGTTCAATATAAGGAAATCCATCAATGTAATCCACTACATAAACAATCTCAAAGAAAAAAACCACATGGTCATCTCATTAGATGCTGAGAAAGCATTTGACAAAATTCAGCATCCTTTCATGCTAAAAGTCTTGGAAAGATCAGGAATTCAAGGCCCATATCTAAACATAGTAAAAGCAATTTACAGCAAACCGGTAGCCAGCATCAATCTAAATGGAGAGAAACTTGAAGCAATCCCACTAAAATCAGGGACTAGACAAGGCTGCCCTCTCTCTCCATATCTTTTCAATATAGTACTTGAAGTTCTAGCTAGAGCAATTAGACAACAAAAAGAGGTCAAAGGGATACAAATTGGAAAGGAAGAAGTCAAACTATCACTATTTGCAGATGATATGATAGTATACTTAAGCGACCCAAAGAACTCCACCAGAGAGCTCCTACAGCTGATAAAGGACTTCAGCAAAGTGGCCAGATATAAAATCAACTCAAGCAAGTCAGAAGCCTTCCTAGACTCAAAGGATAAGCAGGCTGAGAAAGAAGTAAGAGAAATAATACCCTTCACGATAGCCACAAACCATATTAAGTATCTTGGCGTGACTCTAACCAAAGAAGTGAAAGATCTGTATGACAAGAACTTCAAGTCTCTGAAGAGAGAAATTGAAGAAGACCTCAGAAGATGGAAAAATCTGCCATGCTCATGGATTGGCAGGATTAATATAGTAAAAATGAGCATTTTACCAAAAGTAATATACAGATTCAATGCAGTCCCCATCAAAATCCCAACTCAATTCTTCATAGAGTTAGAAAGAGCAATTCAAAAATTCATCTGGAATAACAGAAAACCCAGAATAGCTAAAACTATTCTCAAGAGTAAAAGAACCTCTGGGGGAATCAGTATCCCGGACCTCAAGCTGTACTACAGAGCAATAGTGTTAAAAACCGCATGGTATTGGTACAGTGACAGACATGTAGATCAATGGAACAGAATTGAAGACCCAGAAATGAATCCACACTCCTATGGTCACTTGATCTTTGACAAAGGAGCTAAAACCATCCAGTGGAAAAAAGATAGCCTTTTCAACAAATGGTGCTGGCTCAGCTGGAGGTCAACATGCAGAAGAATGCAAATTGACCCATTCTTATCTCCTTGCACTAAGCTCAATTCTAAGTGGATCAAAGATCTCCACATAAAACCAGACACACTGAAACTAATAGAAGGGAAACTAGGGAAGAATCTTGAACATATGGGCACAGGGGAGAATTTCCTGAACAGAACTCCAATAGCTTATGCTCTAAGATCAAGAATAGACAAATGGGACCTCATTAAATTACAAAGTTTTTGCAAGGCAAAAGACACTGTCAAAAAGACAAAGCGGCAACCAACTAACTGGGAAATCATCTTTACCAACCTTACATCCGACAGAGGGCTAATATCCAATATATACAAAGAACTCAAGAAGTTAAACTCCAGAGAGGCAAGTAACCCTATTAAAAAATGGGGTACAGAGCTAAACAAAGAGTTCTCACCTGAAGAATATCTAATGGCTGAGAAGCACCTAAAGAGATGTTCATCATCCTTAGTCATTAGGGAAATGCAAATCAAAACAACCCTGAGATTCCATCTCACACCAGTCAGAATGGCTAAGATCAAAAACACAGGAGACAGCAGTTGTTGGCGAGGATGTGGAGAAAGAGGAACACTCCTCCACTGCTGGTGGGATTGCAAGCTGGTACAACCACTCTGGAAAGCAGTCTGGCGGTTCCTCAGAAAACTGGGCATGACACTCCCGGAGGATCCGGCTATACCACTCCTGGGCATATACCCAGAGGCTTTACCTGCATGCAATAAGGACACATGCTCCACTGTGTTCATAGCAGCCTTATTTATAATAGCCAGAAGCTGGAAAGAACCCAGATGTCCCTCAATGGAGGAATGGATTCAGAAGATGTGGTATATCTACACAATGGAATACTACTCTGCAATTAAAAACAATGAACTCACGAAATTCCTAGGCAAATGGTCAGATCTTTAAAATATCATCCTTAGTGAGGTAACCCAATCACAAAAGAACACACATGGTATGCAGTCACTGATAAGGGGATATTGACCCAGAATCTCGGAATACCCTAGACACAATCCGCATATCAATAGATTTCTAAAAAGTTGGTAGGAGAGACCCCTGGTCCTGGAAAGACTGGATGTAGGGGAACGCCAGGACAGAGTAACGAGAGGGGGTTGAATGGAGAAAAGAGGGAGGGAAGGGGGCTTATGGGACTTTCGGGGAGGGAGGAAACGGGAAAGGGGAAATGATTTGGAATGTAAATTAAAAAAAAAAATAAAATAAATAATGAAAAAAAAAAGATGTAACCATGAGTCAAAGCAAGAACAAACTATATTTAAAGAATATAACGTAAGTACTGTATTTTTGTTGTTGTTGTTATCACAAAGTTTCCATAAGCATGCTAGGCGAGCATGATACATCTATAGACAAATTTTTATTTTTGACACCACAGAACAGTAAGGCTGTGAGAAGCTGGGTTGGAAGTGATGGATGAGAAAGACGAAAAATCTTCAAAACCCTAAGTTTTACACTGGGCAGTTTAGAATCATTGCTTGAAATTTGGTGAAGTAGCATATCATATATATACTAGCATCTGAGCTTAACAGCTCTCATCTTCATCAGAGATGTTTTGAGTTCTTGTGAGGGACCTCAGGACTAGGGCCTGGTGATATGCTCTCGTAGAAGGAAGACAGTAGAGAAGGTTATCAGACCCATCTGTCACTCTCTCCTGCCCCTCCCAGCTACTGCATATAATTCTACCTTAACTTCACATACCTTTGTGGTCTTGAGAGGTGCTAGAGACTGTGGAAGGGTACCAGAAGGGGCACACCGAAGGGGCACACGCTCTATACGCAAGTCATCATCTGCACAGGGATGGCTTTGCTGGTGTGTCTCCTTTGATGTCACCTACACATCTGTAAAGAACCCTCACCCATGCTCTGAAGGAAGCCCATAAACTCATTGCTTCCCTAAGGTGACTTGGGTGGAACGTACTTGGGTTTGGTACTGTGTGCCCTGGAAGGAGGCAGTAGATGTCTGTTTACATCCCCCACCCCCCAAACCCCGAGGCAAGAGTTCCTTCAATGTAACTATAGTTTGAGATGTGATACTTAGAATTATTGGGGTAATTTAGGAAGAAACATAAACTATTAAAAAAAGAATCAGAAGAACCAGGAAATGTTTAGGAAGTCCCTGTCTTTCTAAGCACCAGCTTAAGTCAAAGAAAATACACAGATTAAGAACTAGCCATAAAGACAAACTGCTTGCAGAACAAAAGTGCTATGCAGAAGAACTAAGGAGGAGGCTGGGAGACGGGAGGACTGAAGGAAGGAAAGGGAAGGGAAGGAAGAGAAGGAAGGGGAGAAAAGAGGAGAGGAGGGGAGGGGAGGGGAAACAGAAGGTAGAAACACACAATGCCAACTCTGTATTCCACACAAAGTATCATTTATCTGTGTCCAACTTTTCTTTTGCCTTCCTCCTCCTAGGAATATGACACAACTCACACAAAATATATTAGGCCAATCTCTGTGGACTATAGAAGGAGAACTTTAAAACTCTGCTTAACCCCTAAATACATGAATGGCTCGTGCGTTCCATGCCTCCCTTTTCAGTTCTAAGAACCCAATGACACACTCATTTACTTCTGATTTTTGGGGAAGGTCCAGACTTACCATGAAATTTTTCAGCCTCAGGATCATTCACATTAATAGCAATTATTTTCCAATCTGTTTCACTCTGGTCGATAAGTGCCAAAGTCCCAAGGATCTTCACATGGACCACGTCTCCACGGGAAAGAACCTTCACAGAGAAAAGACCTGTCATTTGCAAGGCTTGGGAAGGTTTAACCATAAAACCGCACTCGAACAACAGAAACGTATATAGTTCCAGTAAATATAAACCATGGAGAAATGGTCAGAAAGCCTGCCTTTCCAGGAACGAGTATCTCAAAATTTCTATTTTCACTCATGAAAGAATTGCTAATTAAGTAAACAAACCAATCAAACAATGTCCTTCTAGAAAACCAGACATTAAACAACAAGCAGTGTAGAACCATGACTGCAGAAGGAAGCTACCCAGGAGGAGAGCCCTGCAATTGTCTGGGCTTTCTGCCCAATACATCTGTGGAGCACAGACTATGGAAGGGGAAGCCAGCAGGTGTCCTTGACCCTTCACATCTGTTCCATGGCGTGGGTGCACATCCATGAGCATGCACATATGTGTGCTGCGCACACATACACAATAAAGAAGTGAAGAGAGAAACATGATACAGTTTAAAAAGAAGAACAGCAACAACAGGCCCCACCACAGGGAGGGTAAGACAGCTACAATCTGTGTGTCGCAGTCTGGAGACAAGATCTCACTTTAGAAATACACACAGTGTAAATGAGGCTGAAAGTGGGATTGAACCAGTCCTCACAAAAAGGTTACTTCACACCAGCCCCAATAAGTGTTGTGTTCTCATACCTGAAAACAGTGACGATTGTCTTAAGAAGACAACACGACAGTGGAACAATTGATTGTCAGTGCTACACAGAGACAAAACAGGCTCAAAAGATGCTGAGAAGTGAGGTTAGGATAAATTAAGTCAGAAGCTGGACCAGAAAATGGTTCAGTAGCTCAGCACTTGCTACTTTGAGGACCTCAGTTTGATTCACAGGACTCTAGTTAAAAGTTGGGCGTAGTGCTTGTGACCCCACTGCTGGGAATCACAAGCAAGGTGAGGCCCCAAGTCTCTGATCACCAGCTCAGTCAAACGGGCAAGAGCCCAAGGTCTCTGAGAAACCTAGCCTCAAAAACCTGAGCAGGAAGGATACAAAGGCTGACTTCTGATCTCCATAGCATGTAACATAAATGCACATGGCCTCTCCCATGTACATAAGCATGTATACACACAGGCACATAGATACATATACACTATACCAGAAGTTGACTCAGATACTCCATGGCTTGAGAAAGGGATATCAGTACCCTCAGGTTGCTAATGCCTGAATTCCTTTTATATCCTTTCTATTTTCTTAAATTTTTAAAAAATTATTTTATTTATATTACAGTCGTTGTCCCCCTTAGTTCTTATTCCCATAGTTCCTCATCCCATTCCTCCTCCTCCTTCCCTCTGAGAGGGTGCTCCCTCTCCCCCTACAACAGACCTCCCCCTTCCCTGGGGTCTCAAGTCTCTCGAGGATTAAGCTCATCTTCTCCCACTGAGGCCAGACCTATGCTACATATGTGCCAGGGGCCTTGGACCAGCCTGTATATGCTCCTGGTTGGTGGTTCAGTCTCTGGGAGCTCCCTGAGGTCTGGGTTAGTTGAGGCTGTGGGTCTTCCTATGGGGTCACTCTCCTTTTTAGCTTCTTCGGTCCTTCCCCTAACTCAACCATAGGGGTCCCTGACTTCAGTCTCATCTGCTTCTGTCTCAGTCAGATGCTGGTAGGGTCTCTCAGGGGACAGCCGTGCCAGGCTGCTGTCTGTAAGCACATCACAGCATCAGTAATAGTGTCAGACCTCGGTGCCCCGCCGTGAGATGGATCCCAAGTTGGCCCGGTCACTGGACCTCCTGTCCTTCAGTCTCTTCTTCATTTTTGTCCCTGGAGTTCTTTTAGACAGGAACAATTCTGGGTCAGGAATTTTGACTGTGGGTTAGTAACCTTGTCCCACCACTTGAGGCCCTGTCCATCTACTGGAGGTGGGCTCTTCAAGTTCCCTCTCCCCACTGTTGGGCATTTTGGCTAAGGTCACCCACAATGAGTCCTGAGAGTGTCTCACCTCCTGGGTCTCTGGGGTCCCCCACTTCCCACCCCTGAGGCTGCTTATTTCCACTCTTTCTCTTGGCCCTTTGGGCTTCTCTCCTGACTGCTATCCCCCCCCCCCCGCACACACACACATATTTGATCCTGTTCCCCTTCCCCCCTCCTCCCTCCCATCCAGGCCCCCCTCCCCCCTCCCATCCAGGTCCCTCCTCCCCCTGCCTCCCGTGGTTATTTCCTTTCCTCTTCTAGGTGAGACTGAACCCTCCTCACTTGGGCATTTCTGCTATATTCTATTATTTTTAAAGGTTTAATTGGCTACTGAACTCCTCTATCAGCTTATACTATGAACATATTTCAGGAAACAAATTTCCTTATGATTAAAAGTGGAGCTTTCCATTAAAAAAATAAGGGGTGCAAAACCAAGTCATTTGCAGGATTTCAAAGTGTTTGTTTAGAGAAAGAAAATGATGTTAAACCATAAAAATCAAGTAATTTCATTCAACACATTTGCAAAATGGCTCTCAAGTCTTAACCTAAGTGTACATGAAGTGATTACCACACAGCAGATATGTGTATGACTGTATCAATGGAACTGAAAACTCATCTTTAGAGCAGAAGCAATCACATTAGGGTCTCCTGTGGCTAGCCTATCATCTATTAAATTCTTGATCCTCAAAATCCAAAAGGAAGATGTACAGATACTTATAAAAATGGGGGTGATCTTTCTGATGTGGAGTATGCCCACTCTCAAACCTGACGCGCTTCACAGGGCGACTTTGCAGCTGGCAGGCAAGGCTAACATGTCAGGCTGGGTCATATGGTGCTCACTGATGGTGACTCTTCATTCTAAAGAGGGTGTGGACAGAGAGGACCTAGAGAACAGAGCAGGCAGAAGGGTCTAGGACTGGCTTCACTCAGAAGAGCACGGTACAAGGGACCAAAGGAATCGTACCGTCATCATAAAACAAAACATCTTGAGTTTGAAGTTTCTGTGCAATTGTCAATGAAAAGCTGGCCGTGTTGGATAATCAGAGATACACTGGCCAAGCTGCTTTCAGCCAGGGCCGTTTTGACCTCTAGGAGTTACTGCCTGTCTGGAGACATTTTTGGCTCTCGAGCATCTCAGTGCAAGAAGTGAGGGATCCTCCAGAGATACGATACTCTGACAAAGATTCAGCCACTTCAAACACCAGTCTCAATACAGAAGCAGGCAGCAGGGACGTTCGTTCTCAGGGAATTTCCATTCTCAATTACTTTGTTTTCTGACTCACAAGACTTATCTTCCAACAACACAATGAGTAGTGAGTCTGTTTTTCAGACTATAAGGAGAACAGAAAGCAAGGTGAGCCAATTGTTAGCTTTCATCAGATGAAATAGCCTGTGGTCTCAGAATAACACCAAGAGGGAGGGAGACTTATTTCAAATGAAGCATTGCTTGGCTGTAATACCTTCAGAATGGAGTGGGAAACACAAACCCAAAACTGCAAAGGGTGCTTAGGAACAAACCGTAAAATCCGTACGAAGCTGCCACACTCCAGTAAAAATCAAGCCAGCATGTTTATGCTGACTGTATGTGCAGTCTTCTCATGAAGGAAAGTCATAATGTTAAACATTTCTGCCTGTGGCCCTCAGTCTACTGTCATCTAACAAGCTCCTGTTTCTCTCCATCACCCAGTAGTATGTTCAAAGACTTCTCACCTCCATTTTTCTTCTAGCTCATTTAAGGACACTCCCTCGACACTGCTTTATTCAAAGGTGACCATATTTACTTCTCATTTAGTAAGTTCTGCCGTGGCTCATGCCGACTAGAGGAATCGGTTGCTCTAGTGCCAGAGGACACTGACTGTCCCAGCTGGGCTGTCACTCTACCCTTGCGGTGACTGGATGCAGCCCATGCTGTGACCACTTTTGATGGAGCAAACACTATTCAGTTTGTAAACTAGGTTGAGATTCTGAAGCAGGACCGTAAGTTTGTCCCCAGGCTTCAGGTAAAACCAGCAAGTCTTTTCCATCTCTTGTGGAGAAATTTCAAAAGGCAGGATCTTTCATCATACATGTTGGGTTGAATTTGTTCTCCACAATCCTAAGAGATGACTTGAGGCAAATTATTCCACACAGTCTTGTAGGTTTTAGTTTCTCGCCATTAAAGTGAAGATCATTTCTTACGTCCCCATGCTGGAGCTCATATATGTACTTTTCCAAAAGTCTTCTACAGAGAGTATTATCCCCTCTGCAATCTACATGGATTTATTAGAATAGTTGTACCAAATGCAGGGTCTCAGGAGCCTGGAATAATCACTTATAAGAGGGGTCTTTAAACTTATGCTCCATACTGATTCTGTCCTAGAGGGAACAAACTTCAACCAGGCCCAGTTAACAAGAGAGAATAATGGAAAGTTACAGTGTGTCAAGCTGTGTACAACAGTGTGAATAGGTTGTCTATTGTTGAGAACTGTCTTAGTTAGGATTTTACTGCTATGAACAGATACCATGACCAAGGAAGGCAGCTCTTATAAGGACAATATTTCACTGGGGTTGGCTTTCAGGTTCAGAGGTTCTGTCCATTATCATCAAGGCAGCGTCCAGGCAGGCAAGGTGTAGGAAGAACTCAGAGTTCTACCTCTTGTTCCAAAGGCAAACAGGAGAAGACTGGCTTCCTGGGCAGCTGGGGATGAGGGTCTTAAAGCCCACACCCACAGTCACCCAGCTACTCCAACAAAGCCACACCTCCAGATTCTACCATTCCCTGGGTCAAGCAAATACAAACCATCACACGGACCAAGCTAAGTCTGGAATGGGTGAATTTTCTGCATAGAGTTTAAATAGTAGGCGGGTCTACAATATTGTAAGTTCTAGGATAAACTAACAAAATATAACAATAATTAATATAGTCTTCAATAATTATATACTACACACCTACTATATACCACACTTTGTATGTAAAATGTAAAAAATGCTTCAATAATAATACACTTGAGAGGCAGAGACAGACGGATCTCTGTGAGTTCGAGTACAGCCTTGTCCACATAGCTAGCTGTAGGACATCCAACACTATACAAAGAAACTCTGTCTCAAAAAAAACCAAATAAACAAAACATATACACAAACACACACAAAATCCATATTGAGTTTTCTTAGTATCATTCTTGGCTTACAGATAAGTGTGACTGTGTCATGTCAATTTATGTCAAATGTTGCTAACATTTGTTCCAGTTACAGTCACACTAATTACATGTTCAATGACATGTTGATATGGGTGAAAATAAGATGGCTTTAATATTTTTATTCATACCAGTTTTAAATTGAGTGAATATTTTGTACTAAACATGAATTGACTATGTCCCCAAGAGTTATATCCTAAGAATAAGAAAAAAAAATTAAAAACATAATCTTTCCTGCAATTACATTTTACTTAACTTAGTGATCTTCACTTGTTATGAAATAAAAAATGGGCAGGAAACCAAAGAGCCCAGCATGGACTCTCAGTGAAGGAGGTATTCATCACAATGATTAATCATTTCTTTTCTTTTTTTTTTTTTTGTAGCCTATTTACTATTATACACACCTCTTTGTCTCTCTTAGAAGAAAATATTTTTTAAAAAATAAATTCAGTTCAAGGTTCTTCCCTAGCTTCCTTACTATTAGTTTCAGTGTGTCTGGTTTTATGTAGAGATCCTTGATCCACTTGGAATTGAGCTTAGTGCAAGGAGATAAGAATGGGTCAATTTGCATTCTTCTGCATGTTGACCTCCAGTTGAGCCAGCACCATTTGTTGAAAAGGCTATCTTTTTTCCACTGGATGGTTTTAGTTCCTTTGTCAAAGATCAAGTGACCATAGGAGTGTGGATTCATTTCTGGGTCTTCAATTCTGTTCCATTGATCTACATGCCTGTCACTGTACCAATACCATGCGGTTTTTAACACTATTGCTCTGTAGTACAGCTTGAGGTCCGGGATACTGATTCCCCCAGAGGTTCTTTTACTCTTGAGAATAGTTTTAGCTATTCTGGGTTTGCTGTTATTTCAGATGAATTTTTGAATTGCTCTTTCTAACTCTATGAAGAATTGAGTTGGGATTTTGATGGGGATTGCATTGAATCTGTGTATTACTTTTGGTAAGATGCTCATTTTTACTATATTAATCCTGCCAATCCATGAGCATGGCAGATTTTTCCATCTTCTGAGGTCTTCTTCAATTTCTTTCTTCAGAGACTTGAAGTTCTAGGGAAGAACCTTGAACATATGGGCACAGGGGAGAATTTCCTGAACAGAACTCCAATAGCTTATGCTCTAAGATCAAGAATAGACAAATGGGACCTCATTAAATTACAAAGTTTTTGCAAGGCAAAAGACACTGTCAAAAAGACAAAGCGGCAACCAACTAACTGGGAAATCATCTTTACCAACCTTACATCCGACAGAGGGCTAATATCCAATATATACAAAGAATTCAAGAAGTTAAACTCCAGAGAGGCAAGCAACCCTATTAAAAAATGGGGTACAGAGCTAAAGAAAGAGTTCTCACCTGAAGAATATCTAATGGCTGAGAAGCACCTAAAGAGATGTTCATCATCCTTAGTCATTAGGGAAACGCAAATCAAAACAACCCTGAGATTCCATCTCACACCAGTCAGAATGGCTAAGATCAAAAACACAGGAGACAGCAGTTGTTGGCGAGGATGTGGAGAAAGAGGAACACTCCTCCACTGCTGGTGGAATTGCAGGCTGGTACAACCACTCTGGAAAGCAGTCTGGCGGTTCCTCAGAAAACTGGGCATGACACTCCCGGAGGATCCGGCTCTACCACTCCTGGGCATATACCCAGAGACTTTACCTGCATGCAATAAGGACACATGCTCCACTATGTTCATAGCAGCCTTATTTATAATAGCCAGAAGCTGGAAAGAACCCAGATGTCCCTCAACGGAGGAATGGATTCAGAAGATGTGGTATATTTACACAATGGAATACTACTCTGCAATTAAAAACAATGAATTCACGAAATTCCTAGGCAAATGGTCAGAACTGGAAAATATCATCCTTAGTGAGGTAACCCAATCACAAAAGAGCACACATGGTATGCAGTCACTGATAAGGGGATATTAACCCAGAATCTCGGAATACCCTAGACACAATTCGCATATCAATAGATTTCTAAGAAGATGGAAGGAGAGACCCCTGGTCCTGGAAAGACTGGATGTAGGGGAACGCCAGGACAGAGTAACGAGAGGGGGTTGAATGGAGAAAAGAGGGAGGGAAGGGGGCTTATGGGACTTTCGGGGAGGGAGGAAACGGGAAAGGGGAAATGATTTGGAATGTAAATAAAAAAAAACTTAGAAAATAAAAAAAAAAATAAGTTTCTACTGTTTAACATTCACAATGTCTTACAAGTACAGTGTTATTTTTAGACTCTATAATCTGACTTCAGAATACAGTACAATAAAACTCAGAGTGATGGAAAAATAAATAAATAAATTCAGAAAACTATAGCGTAAATTTGAAAAAAAAATCAATATTTCATGTTTTTTGTTGAATTCATGTGCCAGGCAAGAATAATAGTAACAGACACATGAATTCTAGCAAATCTGTGTATAAAAATCAGAATTTCAAGGCAGAAAGGAACTCTCACCTCACAAAAGGAGTAGAAATAAGAGGGGGAATGAGAAGGGAAAGAGGTTCCAGAGTACTGGAGAAAATGGAATAAAAGTAGAAAATCAAGACATGAAAAAGCAACAAATGACACAGAAGATTAAGAGATGACAAGAGGGAATCAGAATAATCGACATTGGAAATGACAAGGGAAGCAAAAATCCTAAGATGCTGCCTGAGGAAGATAAGTTCCCAACTGACTTCAACTAAGTCAGAAGACCGTATTCCACTTGGCATTCTTTAAATTAGGCATATTCTCCGTGCCAGGCACTGAGCTCAGCAGTGACAGATGCAGTGAACACCCCTGGCCTCAGAGCTTTACCACCTCAAAAAAGTAAAGATGCTGACATCTCCATGAACGCAGGACTGACTGCGCATGTGCCTAGCAAAGGGTGGCTATTGAAGACTATGGCAGTCCAGCACTGCCCAAAGCAGGGAGTTTTCAGCTCACCAAAGAAAAGAGGGCGTGGTGGGAAAAAAGCAACTCTCTCCATAAAGAGAATGACTGAAGGCCCGTTCAGAAGGATCAGAGCTGGCGGGCAGTCTACAAACAAGTAGTAAGAAAGAATGCCAGGAGAGGCCGTACCAAAAGGCAGATGAGTTTGGCGCAATAAAAACCCAGGGAGGAAATGGGTTAGTAGAAGGAATAAGTCAAGTGAGACAATACTATCAAACTAGATGAAGCTATTGGCGGCGAGAAGGGAAAGAATTAGTTTTGAGAGCTCTTTGGGACACAAAATCAATATTGCATCATTAACTGGGTGAAGAGAAGCAAGCCATCAGGATGATGCCCGATTCTGACGGAAGAGTGGAGGCGTGAGGAAGGGGCCATGCTGTCTGCAGGCAGTATCTCCCCTACTTAGTTCCTGGGCCTTTTGTGGCTCACCTTGTGTCGCCAGCTACTGCCTCCCCCCTCTTAAAAAATACTGAGAGCTGTGAATTTCAAAAAGGAAAAAGTGAATCCAATTTGGGATACAAGCTGGAGAGGCCCAGGAGATGTCAGAGTACAGGCCGCTGAATGCAAGCATATGAGCTGAAGTTGTCAATTTAAGAACAAAACCTGGGGCCCTTGGGAGGAGGACCGGAATTGACAAGGGCTCTCCCTCCTGCTCCTCAGGCTTGCAAAAGACACCATGGGGAGGGAGCCACAATACCCGGAGGGAAAGTAAACTGTGATGTAATACAAGTCCCGTGCATGTGCATGACTGCCTGAGCCTCAAAGGAGGAAGAGGACTGCTGGGTAGGAGCACTGAAGGAAACCCACAGCCTCTACAGTGCTGTCGGGACCCAGGTGGTGTGCTTGAAATGATGGCTGGAGGGAAGCTAGACCAACTTCACAAGGGAGCGACAGCTCAGAGAGCAGTAGGAGAAGGAGGGATACTGAAAGCTCTTCTTACCTGGCTCTGTGTGGAGATAAGGGAGGCTGCATGGTAAGAAGCCAAAAATGAAAGAGGAGTTGCTGATGCTAAAGAGAAAGAAGAAGAAGAAGACGAGGCCGCCGCCCCCGCCGCTGCCACTGCCACTTACAGGCAGGGAGGGTGGAAATCTAGAACACATGTATGGGGTCGGAGGGGCACGCAGCAGCTCACACAGGTCTGTGGGAACGGTGAGAGCGCTGATGTCTACAAGAGCTTGACCTCGGAGAGGAGAGGCTCTCCCGGGAACGCAAACCACGGAGGAGCACAGAACAATAAACAACGACAGTGCGTGAGCGGATGCCTACGAGTTTGCACGTCTGTATACACATGTGAGTGCAAGCATGCGTGTGAGAGGTCAGAGGTTAATCTCCGGCGTCATTCCTTGGGCTCCCCTGCCTTCATTTGAGAAGGGGTCTCTCAACTGCCTGGAACTTCACCAAGCAGGCTATTTG